>VDFB02243175.1:0-26179 GCA_007258455.2 Sequoia sempervirens | reverse complement strand
TATATATATTATGGAGATGAGAAACTACTAGAAATTGAATATGGCATTTAAGTATCAAAGTAGAACATATATTTTCTAATGTAAGGTAAGATTGCAACTACAATGAAATGTTGTAGGATTTTAGATGACTAACTCGTCACTAGTATGTAAATATAAAAGTAAAAATAAATAAACAAGGAAATATTTTGGTTGATGCAAGATTTCTCTTACACCTTTGGATGCTCTCATGTCACAATGATTGGCCCATTCCATGAATCGCTTGCAAGATTTTGAGTCATTTCATTATTTGTATAGTAAATATTTTTAAGTTTGGTATGATATTTTTATATATAACAATTGGAATTAAATTTTATTCTTTTTTTGTTTTTATTTTAGTAATTTTTTTATCATCTTTTTTATGAAATATTGGCAAGATATAGAGCATTTCTAGAATTTATAGCCATAATTTTTTATATCGGTAGTTTGCTATGATTGTCGCTTTTATATTTTTGACAATATTTGAATAGACCTTAGACCATTTAATTTTGTGTATTCTTTACCAAATTTTAGATGTGTTAGATTTTACAATATTGTTCTTAGGATATATGTGTGCATGTGTTTTAGATATATGCTTGCCACATACGACTGTAAGCAACGCTTTGGAAATTATATCATTATTATTAAGAGGTAATGGCTAATGATGATAATAATTATTTTAATAGTTTTTTGTAAGAGCATTATTTTAATGATTTGAGACGAATAATCTATTACATGTGCTCAAGCCATATGGATGTATGCTTTAGTTTAGATTGTACAGGATAATAAAATATGTTACTATCAACATACTAATTACTCTAGTAGAATATTGAGTGACCTCAAATTGTGAGGATATGGAGTTCAAGTCTTCATCAATTTTAGTGGAATATTTTTGTGTTGGGTTATAGTGGGCATGCAAGGGGTCATTCATGATGTATTTGGTTTTTACATGGATTTTAGTTTTAAAAAATTGCTACTTTGCAATAAGGATTGTATTTGTTTCTACACGGGATTACATTTAGACAAATAAGATATTTAATTAGTTTAGTACACATAGATTACAAGCAAGATTCCCATAATGTTATTACAAAACATATAGAATTATTGCAATGATTTCCATCCTACAAATAATTGGTTTTCAAAATTACATAAATTTTGTATTATCTTCCATCTAATTAAAATCCGACTATAAATAAATCAATTATCTCTAAAACAAATGTTGTAATAAAAAGACTATCAACATGTCCATTAAACTTATGATCCGTTTAAAAATATTTAAAAATATAAAATGAAAAAATAAACAAAATCTTTAAAACAATTCTTAATAATTTTAGATAAAATGTAGGTACTGAACGACATTTAAAACTGAAAAAAAATTGCGATGAACAGGAGACCCATAACAACGTGTGATAAACAAATGAAATGCAAAGTTTTCTTAGATATTGTTAGTTAGCAAGTTTAGAGGCACGTGCAAAGATACGGAAAATGTGTTGAAATTAATTGTTTTATGCCAAGACAAAGGCTCTACCTAACCAAAATTTAAAAAAATCTGCGAGGAAGTACAAACCCTGTGTTATCACTGCCAGTTGTAAAGCTGATCGACAGCTATTTCTGATTCAATACTCGGAGCAAAGCTCTTACTAAAGCTTATCGGCTATTGAATATACAATCTGTCAAACCCTTTCTTCAAAAGAAAATGGCTGACATCCTATGTTTTGTATGCCTTGTTCTTGCGCTGTGGAAAGCTAGCTGCCTATTTTTTAGGGCCAAGCGCAGCCGTTATCTGGCCTCCCTCTCTCCGACACAGGACGCCCTGCTTCTCTACAAGCTCACCAATTATGTCGAATTCGGATTCCTCTGCCATAAAGCTCTTGAATTCGCACTGTTCAGAACATTTGCCATTCCCTCCATTTCCAAATTATTACAGTCTACTCAACAGTTCTGCCCGAGCAGTGTCCTCAAACGCTACGATGACACGGATATTCTGACTCAGGAATTCGTGCTGCATCACGTCGACAGCCGCAGGGGCTCTCTTGCCATTCGACGCCTCAATTTCATTCACGCCCAGTACAAAATCCCTAACGCCGACTTGCTCTATACTCTCTCTATGTTCGTCCTGGAGCCCATCAGATTTACAGCCAAGTAAGCCTTCGACATTCTTTTTTTCCCTTTTTTTGGGGTGGGGGGTAAGGGGATTGGGGGTTTTCTGCTGTAGAGGACTTATTTGTGTTTACTTTCAGGTTCGGTTACAGAAATTGGACGGAAGGGGAGAAGCAGGCGCAATTTGTAGTGTGGCATGACATTGGAAAGCGCATGGGCATCAAACACATCCCGCACAGTCTGGAGGAACTGGAGGCGTTTAGCAGGCAATACGAAGCCCAACACATGGTGTATTCAGAAACGAATAGAGTGATTGGGGATGCCACGCTGAATCTGCTATTATCAAAGGCGCCAGCGCCGATCCGCCCCTTCGCCAGACGGATGGCCTATGCTCTGTTCGATGAGAAGCTTTTGAAGGCAATGGGTTACCCTCGTCAACCCTACTGGCTGGTCTGGAGCGTGGAAGGCATGATAAGGTTGTGCGGGGGCACGCTTGTGCGGTGGTGTTTGCCCCCGAGGCCAATGCATTGGTCAACGCAGAGGATTCCATTGCAAGAAACAGGGGAAAAACAGGAGGTATATAAACTGAGATACGACGACTACAAACCGTGCATATATCCGAATGGATATAAAATCGCGGAGGTGGGAAATGCACCAGGCGGGCGAGTGGGCAAGACCGGTCAGGGAAGGTTGTTATGTCCCTTAGCCTGCTTTCCTCAGAACAAGATTTCCTGAACTCAGATTGCCTGCGGGTGCGTTCTAATTTGTCGGCAAGATATGTGTTGTTTATTTCATCTTCCTACTCAAACACATGCTCGGCTCCTTCATGTGTTTTTATTTTTCCTTATTTTTAGCAGCAAAATTATTTGAATCCTTTTGCACGGCCTATTAAGGCGCAATAATGAAACTTTTCATCGTGTCGACATGATCAGATTCGGAACAATAAATGCCTTAGATTTTATAGATTCTCTACACAACTGAAGATTTTGTAACGTGAAGCTGACATTGATTTATTTTTTTAATGTAAAGTCTTTAATGATAAACATGTTTTAAATTAAAAGATCTCTTATTTAAAAGTTCAAATTTCTCGAAAAAAAAAATACAACAAATATTAATTTAAACTTAGGTAGTGGCCTGTATGTTTCTCTTGAACCTACTCAAAGACCGTTCGCAGTCCGAGAAATTGGGCATTTGTTTTGTTCGTCCAAGGTATAGGGTTGGGCTCAATAAAAAAATAAATGAGTAAATCTGAATTTGAATAAATTAAATATAATATTCAAATAGTTTTTTTAATAGTCGACAGTCGTTAAATGTGTTAAGAATTGGTTTGTTAGTGTGTTCAAATTTTTAAGTTTGGGAAGATCAATGTCTTAAAATTTGTGAAATGATTATTATTTATTATGGTTCAAGTTTTTTATATGAAATAGCATGTAGAACTAAACTTTGTAATTGTGTAATTGAATTAGTAGGGAACATATGATTATAGTAAATTCACCTTAACTCATTCTACCTATGTCTAAAGACAAGTGATGTGTGCAAATAAGATTAAGGAATTTGTTAAGTGAGCATGATATTCTCCTCAATCATACTTTAAGGTAGACCAATTCAACGACCATGAACTAAGATTGAAGACAACAGACAAGGGTGCAATATGTCCAGGATGATGTATACTAATGTATTCTCTAATAATACAATTAGAATCCTTATGTTGTTGCTAAGATGTTGTGCAAACAAAATTGCACATGTTGTGTGATTCCAAATGCAATAATGAATGTTCTTAAATATCATAACTTAGCACATAAATCCACACAAATGTGCACTAGGCTGGCTCATGATAGCTCATAAAAAGATTGGTAAGGATTTAAATCTGAATTTTGAGATTTAAAAGTTCCAAAAATAACTTGGGTTAATTTTGCACCTATAAATTTAATTGAAGATAGCAATTAAAAGATGATTAATGATGAGGATAGGATAAGGTAAAGCCATGAGCCAAATTTCACACAATAATATATCACTTATAAAATTGTTATTGTATAAAAAAATTATTGTAATCAACATATGCCCAAAACATAAAGGAAAAGAATCTAAGTATGTTATTTTTGGCATTAATATTGTTAACAATGTGTGCTTAAGAGTAGCTTGTTGAAACTATTATTTGGACACGTCTACATTAGACCTTTTCATGCTCACCTCATAACTATTTCAAAGTAAAATCAGACTACCATTTGAATGTGGGTAACATTATTAATTTCAAATGAAAGTCAATTTAACGCCATTATAACTATTTTCTAATTTTAAATATTAAACTTATTTTAAATAATGTATAAAAAGGAATGAATCATTTTTAGATTAAATAAATAAATATAAAAATATAAGTAAAATTAATCTAAATTAGCATTACAAGTGTCTTGGGGCTTTAGCTCCTCATTCCAAGTTCTACCTTTCTAAAGATACGTGGCAATATACAAATGTGTGTATTGTTCTCTATATTTGTAAGAATTTTTAGGTAAATGTTGCAAATTCAATTTTAATTCAAAGATTTGTATTTGCATGAATATCAATTAAGTATTTCCAGTCAAAAATGACAAGTGGCCATTTTATTACCCTGTGAATTGACTTTTCATGCACAGTGGTTTTCTTTTTAAGAAATGATGTCCACTATTAGTGATAAGTTGTAATGATAAATCAAGTCATTTTGTGGTCCTCTTATAGGCCATGATATATGTCTAATTATTTTATTGAATTACTAAATTGTTCATTCATTAATAATTGATTTATTTTAAAGTGGAGAAAATTTTATGTAATGAGTTTTAAGTAAATTATTTATGTTCATGAAAAATACATTTTTTCTTAATCCCTGTAAATTGACAAATTTTGTGCATGATGGTTTTCTTTTTAAGAAATGATGTCCACTTTTTGTGATAAGTTGTAATAATAAATCAAGTCATTTTTTTGGTCCACTTATAGGCCATGATATATGTCTAATTATTTTATTGAATTACTAAATTGTTCATTCATTAACAATTGATTTGTTTTTAAGTGGAAAAAATTTATGTAATGAGTTTTAGGTAAATTATTTATGTTCATGAAAAATACATTTTTCTTAATCATTACTAACGAAATATGGGTCAAATTAATAACTTTGATTTTAAAATTAGATAGTTTAACACTCACAAAATATCATAAAGAGAAACTTTATGTTTGCGTGAGTGAATTGTGATTATTTATTTTTAAAAATTATTGAAATGTGTAAAAATATATAAAAAATAATAGTAAGATATTAATACATGCGTATATGTAGATTTGTAATAACATCCTTTTAAGTGATAATGATAATTGGTTGGCATTCTATCATGAAATTCTAAATATTAAGTCCTCTAAGAGGATTTGTCATGGTTAGAACTCTTCTTTAATTATTAAAATTTGATTATTTATTTTATAGCTACTCACTCCATTTGACTAAATGATAAAGAAAACATACCCCACACTAACTTAACACCCAAGGCAAAGTTATGCCTCTCCCAGCATCTTATAATTCATTTACCTTTATCTTTGGAAGAGAAAACTTAGTCCCATATAATGGGAAGAAGTTTCCTTTTAATATATATGTAACATTACTTTGGGGTCAATTTACCAAAAAAATGAAATTATTTAGAAAAATTGATGTTCTCACAACTCTTATTCACATAAATAATATTTTTTAAAAATCTAAAAATACAATTTTCTAGATCTATAAGTGTAGTCTTCAATAAATTTATTTTAAGATTATAATTAATATTCATATTTTATCTTTTATTTTTACTAAAAGTAGGTCATCAACACTAAAATATAAGGTTGATTGTCTTGTTGAGAAAAATAAGAAGATTATTAAATTATATATATATGATGCACTAGAAGAGAGATGCTATAGTGAGATTATATAAAAATATTTTGGATAAATAATTAAGATATTTTTTCAAGACAAGACATACAACATGGACCACCAAGATCAATAGAGTATCATTGATAAGTGGGGAATAACTAGGCAAGGAGAGTTAAAATCAATATAAAATAAGAATGTGATGGGATCAATTAACAACGGCATGGTAAATATAAACTTGAAAAACTTATAGGAAAATGATTGAACACACTAATTCATGATATAATAATAAAGCATGGAGAATACACATAGGGACCATCAAGGTGTAATACAACTAGGAAACAATGTAAAATAAGGCAATAGGTCCCAAAAAAAAATCCATTATAAACAAATGGATCTAGAGGCCAAACTCATAAATATATTTATAACCTAGCTCAATGAATAGAGGGTAAATTCCACACACAAGGCATCACGTGATTAGATTGTGTACTCTCCAAATAAGATGCCTCTATATCAATGAAGTGTCCTAACACATTTTTGTTGGATATGTGCTCTATCAAAGGACAAGTTTACAAATCTAGGATGAAATTATAGTAAAAAATATATACTCTAAGTTTGGACTCATCTTTACACATTGATGTGCTCTATTAGAGTACAAGTTTGCATATCAAAATAAAAATTATAATCATAAATTTATACTTTTATTTTGGACACATCCATATACATGAAGATGTTTTGTTTTGTGACTTCACCCAATGGATAATATTTTTCTTTATTAAACTTTCAAATATCTAGGGTCGTGATGTTATTTAGCAATATCATAAGGGTTTTTGATTTGTCAAAGGGAGAGAATTTATCCTAGATAAACTCTCAAAAAGTGAACAAGTATTAAAAATCATGTAGGCAAGCACCCTAAGCATTTATATTTGTTATTTCTTTTATTGCACTAAATCAAAATTTGTCACTATTAATTTATGAGCTATTTACAATGAAATAATTTTGATTGAGCCCTTCATCATTATAATGAATGCATTAAATATATATTCATTTATACTAGTACATAGCATCAATTTGTGTCAAATATATATTTAGTCATCTATAGATGAGAGGGTGAGTGGGGCCAATTGAAACCAATTTTGAATTTTGAATTTATGGAAATTAAAGGGGACAAGTATGTGACCACATAAGTGCCTGGGTATGTGCAAGATCATCATGGAAAAAATAGGCCCTTATGTGGCAAAAAATCAGAGTTAGGCAACTTGATGTAAATTTTTGAATAAGTTATCTATATTATTTCAAAATATGTAAGAATAGAATCTAGCAAATTCAATGTAATTTCTAAACTACTAGGTTTATTTAAAATATATATATATGGTGAAAATTTCAAATTTCAATGCAATAGTACTTAAATTTTAGGAAAAATAAGAAGTAGGTGTCTGTCTGACCACCCTAACAATAAAATGATAATATTTTTTTATAATATTTTAGATATAAGTAGAGGACTCATCTCCCGATGTGATGCATATTTTTTTGTAATTTTTTTCCAAGTAAATAATTAATTATGATTTTTTTTATTACAACTTTTAAAAAATATAAAAACTCATATGTCTGACCACCTTAATTTGGTCAAAACTTCATGAAATTCAATTTAATTTTTTTATCCTATAGATTGTGAAGCATAGAATGTGACACATGTTTTGGATTCAAAAAATGTGATATCATTTGAAAGCTATAGATGTTTTTCTATCAACCTATCAATCAAGACTTTAGTCGTAATTCAAACAGAAAATGAATAATAATTATTTATTAAATTCAAAGTAAAGCATAATTTATATTGGTGTAAAACTAAGAATATCCTTTAAAAACCCTTTTCGTTTCATCAATTTTGCATAATAATAAAAAGTCGTTAGCCACATACTCTACACATACCCATCATATCACCACTTTTTGGCCCATCATAATCTTGCACATACTCGCTTTGAAACTTTTTATTGATCATATATGGGTGATAAATTGATAAATAAAAGTAGGTGTACAAGTAAATGTGATAAATATAAAAAAGGGTGAATGATGTTAAAAAATGTTTCTAAACCTTGCTCCTAATGTTAAGAATACAAAAAAATTATGTTTCAAGGCTCTAAAATAGAAAAACTCAATTTCTACGATATATCTATGTCATTTAGACTCCAAAATTAATTTGATGGATTCTCAAGATGTTAATCTATTCAATATTCATAATTAAAAATAGGCTCAATAGGCCTCCTCGATAAAAGTTATGGCATTTGAAAGTTGGGCCCCGCACATTAGAAATGTCAAAGTTCATACATATCACACATAAAAGAGTTGAAAAAAGGAGTTACACTTTCTAACCAACTTATGATGCATGTTATGACACATAATAATGTGTCTTTGAATGCAGACAATGGAGCAAAAATAGAGAACTCAATTTGGTGAGTGTATTATGAAGAACTTATGGTAGCTGGAAAGAATATGCCATTTTTATCTTGTGGATTCATCTTAAAATTTGGGTGTTATATTTTTTAGCAGAGATTTGGGTGGTTTAATCTCATGGTTTCCTAGTTACCATTTGATAGCTCTTCAAGAATTGTTTTTCCTATTTATGGGGTGCTTGAGATGAAATTTTTGATTGTTAGTTTTGTAGGTACTATTATGTTGCCAAAATTACTCTAGATCTCTTTTTAGTGACACTCATATAAAGGCTTAGACTCTACAAGTGTACTATAGCCTTCGATTATTTAGTAATACATTGAGTTTCCAACATGTGGGATGTTTTTCTCGAAAGATTTTTCCCCACATAAATCATAATGTTGTGGTATATTATTTTTATTGTGTATTTTTCTTTGTAATTATAAATATTTAATTTATTTGCACATACCAACTCTCATATATTACTATAGGAAGCATGTTCTACACCTCTTCTCCCTTTCAAATGTATTGGAGTACATCTATAAAAGAATAGATTAAGTTTATGTGTATAAGGATATATGTGTGTGTGTGGGTAGATAAAGTCTAGGGGAATGGGCCTAGCTTCACACAATATTATGTCATTGGTCAATATGTAGATGTATTAAGACATTTCCATAAAATAGGCACAAAACTAAAAGGGAAATGGCATGGGTATGTAAATTCACTATTAAATTTTGAACCCATTTTAAGGTGAATTGAATCTTACAATGATAATTTATCTCAAAGTATGTACTATGTAGCACTCGCAACACATGCATGCAAAGTGAATAGTTAAACATGATCAAAGGACCTCATCATGGGGTTTGTATAAAGTAATAGGCAGGTTGCAAGATGTGCTTGTGTAATTTTGTCCTTAGGTATGCACTCTCCACATGAATCTTTCAAAATAGATAAAAATTCTACAATGAGTGGATTATGTCTCACAAATAAAAATTTGTTACAAATTACAAAATTTTCAATTATCTTCAAAATTGAAACAAAATAAAATGATTATAGTTGGAATAATTTTACTTGTTCAAAAATTCATATAAAAATATTCTACTCAAATGTAATAATGTGAGTCCACTCAACTATGGAACAATATGATATTCATTATTGTAGTAATGCAATAAAAATCTATTAGTTTGCAATGATGAATTTTTAAAAACTTGATCAATGTTACATAGGCACAACATAATTGTACCTATGTAACATTGAATTATACATTTTTTATTTACATCATCAATCGTATTATACATTGCACATTATGTATTTGGGTTCATGGTTGAGTAACATTTCATTGGACCCTCTAGCTATAACTACATCAAATTATATTGGAGAGTAGTTTTGAATCCTAAGGAAAGATATTAGTGGTTGTGAGTGATATCCTTCAATATTGTATATTGGGGTGAAGGTATGAAGAAGGTTTTTATTATAAATATATTACCAAATTTGATGCAATTTGTTACACCTCTAACTTTAACTATGTTTTACTTTTTACTTTGAAGTAATTAGTAGATGATTATGCATGTTCAATGATTTGACGTTTAATTAAAATGGCTAGAAAAATCAATGTTTTCATGAGTCATGTTTATTTGACTAAAATTTGACATGTGCTTAAAAGTTGTCAAGATGTGATGATCTCATGAGGATTATGAAAATGATTACTGAAACACTAATTTTGTGTTGTTGATTGCAAGTTGCATTCAGGAAATAGGTTTCCGCCCTCTGAGAAAGGGAGGGAGAGCATCATCAGAGAGAAGGGAATAGATACAAGGAATAGAACAGGTTATCATCGTCTTAAGTCTATTCTAGTTGCTTAACGTCAACCTAGTCATTTTGGGGATAGTGATGTCGTCAAGGTTGAACATTAGTTGTTTTGCGACTGAGACAATTTTCTTTCGAGCACGTCGCTTCTTATGTCGTAAACGAGTTTACGCTATGACCTCAATTGCGTAAGTGGTTGTTCATTTTGTCTATTTTATTTATAATAGTTTGAATTGGCTTATTAGGTTATGGAACTAATATTATAACCCGATTCCTTGCAAAAGGACGTCATTTTGATGATCGTCGTTAAATTTGTTTGTTCGACAAGGTGCCAACTAGACGATGTAACAACCTATGTCGTCAACCTTTCCCATGATGTTAATATTTCTTAAAGTATTATTATCTTAAGATATATGTTGAAAATTGGAAATGGCTACATATGCCAAGAGTTAAACGATAGGATCCAACTTTTATTTATGAAGGGAAAATTGCTTTGATGAAAATTGTTCAACTCTTAGAATCTTTGGTGATGGCTTTAACTTTATGTTTTCTTTCTAATTTCAAAATGGCTTTTGCTTAGCCACGACCAATAAGGTGAACGTGGCAAAAGTCTAAACTCAAAGATTATTAAAAATCTTTTTGAGATTGTGGGCATCTCACCAAGTTAGTGCGGGTTCAAACTCTATGTTTGGGCATTCCCCATGTGGGAACATGGCTCCCTACGCATAAGCCAATAAATTATCTGACTTTGAGCAACCTTTATTGTTTTTGGCCTATGGTGGAAATTTGGAAAGGTAAGAGTTAATTCTTTGGGAGGTTATGTGGAAATGCCACAAAGGCAACATAAGTTTCTAGCATTTTGGAATTCAATGAAGATCCTCATCGAAGTCATGGCTTGCCATAAAGACGTAACCTCTCTAACTACTTCAAGAACTAGTTTCTATAACCATCTTTACATCTATTTTTATAACTAATTCTTGCGGGCATTTTGGGGGGATCCACAAGGAAGAGTGGAGCGAAGAATGGAAGAGACCATGATCTGAATGATGGCTAAACTCGTGTCATGTTAATGAGAAAATTGTTTTTCTCTATCGATCTCTAGGTATATCAATTCTTATAACTGATTCTTGTGAATCCATCTTTGAAGATGGGGGCAAGAAATCACTAACCGTTTGGTAACTCTTGATAACTATTTTACTTCTAAAATTATATATTCTCTATTTTGAATTGATTCGGTGGGTGGTTAAGGTTGCTTATCGTTGCTATCTAGAAGAAAATTCATGAACGCTAATAGATAATGGAAGGACTTTGGTTCCACAATTGTGGCAAATACATGTTATTATGCAGGTGAAAGATAAAAGTTTAAGACCATGTTGATATGAAAGGGAGGAACGGATTAACCAATTCTTGGCAACCGTTTCCTAACTGTTTAATAACAAAGGAAATGGGTAGTTATGAAGGGGGGAGCAGGAAGAACTATCTCAGGGGGAAGAGAAACATCACTCTCACCCACTGAACTGCGTGGGTAATCAGTCGCTGTCTTTGGGAAACGCCAGGAGCGTGGTAAATTTAGGGAGGGGAGAATTTTAGGAGATATGAAGCACAACATATGCTGGAAGCATGGCGTCTATATCTACATCTTAATACATGAGTTAACGTATGAAACTAATAGTTTGGGGAGTGAGGCGGTAAAGAGAAGTAAATCCTCATGCTCTAAATATTACTTGGACTCACTCGGAGCCTTGAGTGGTCGTTGTTGGTCTTTATGAAGGCCTATATCTTTCAAGAATCGTTCAGTAAATATACTATGACCTTCATTAACATAAACCTCTACTATGAGCTCAAAGAACCTCTACATCTTTTCTCTTTTGGCAGTTGGCATCGTGATAGTAAATATCAAATCCGGAAGCGAGAAATACATCTTAAATGATTTGATCCATTGTAATCTTGCTATGGCGCTTGTTCTATGAGGTGATTTTTCTTGGAGGGAGACTAAGAGGATAAGAACAGCTAGTTCAGAAAATTGGCAAATATTCTTCAGGCAATTGGCAAAGATCTAGCTATGTAAGCTAAATATCCAAATAGCCATCTTAAAGGTAAGTAGTCTTTCTTCTCTTTAGTATGGGAATAGTCTTTTCCTTGTACGTATGCATATATACACTATGTAGATAATGGTTTATTAAAACCGGTAATGTGATAGTTATGCCTTAACCCAACTCATTCATGAATCATTATTAGATTTCTTTAAATCTCCATGATGAGAAAGTTTAATTCTTGATTGCCTTGGAATGCTTTAGATGCTTAAAGGTAGATCTAGTATGATACCTCAAACCCTCCTTAGCATAGTCGAGTTTGGACATTTAACCAAGCTTGAGAAAGCTTGTCTTATAATGAAGTAGAGGAGTGTTATCTTCTTGATATGTTCCTCATGAGAAATTGAGTCTTGCATGTCTTTTGTAAATTAAACCAGGAGAATAGGCAAGCCAAGGATGTGGATATTTAAATAGCCTTTTCAATTAATGACTATCACTTATGTTATGTTATCTTGAGAGAGGGAGTAAACTAGGCAATGCAAGGATGAAAATCTCATAGTTCTTGTTCAATAGAACTTATGTTAGTTCTAAGTGCACAAAAGACGAAGATAGCCCAAGATTGGGTATCGCTGGAACGCTTTAACTCAAGGTGAGACAAAAGGAGAGATTCATAACTTAATTCAATATGATGGTGATAAACTATAGTGATTGATAAATGTTTAAGTAATAAAGGAAGTTATATATGAGTTCATAACTTAACCTATGTAGAAAGTCAGTAGACTCAAATAGACCAAGGGGTCGAAAATAGATCATTATCTTTTATAAGTCAAATCTTTTTAAGGCTTGAAAGATTAACTTAGATCAAGATCATTGATATGAAATGTTAGTATTCTCTTGATATTATATTGGTGAGGGTATACCTTGGAAACTATGTTTGTTCATGAACATATAGTGTGAACTCAAACAATGCCAAGTGGTCTAGGAAAGACAAAAAGCATTTGGGTCCTTATGATTTGTTACACTTATGTTATTCCCGTTGGAAAATCAAGGATGTTGATATTTCCATGTGTTGGGTTAGAGAAGCTAAACCCTAGTATTGAACAAGGAGAATATAGGAAATATGTAATGCTTATGTCAATTATGACATTGTATATATGTATGTATATTGATTGACAATTAAAGGTCGATAAACCTTAGAAAAAGGAAGGGAGTCTTTATAATACCTTAAGAGATTCTACGATAATGTCAAAACTCGATTTAACACATCAATGTTGGGTATTGAATCTTGAGAGTAAAATGACAAGAAGTCATAAACCCTAGATATTGCAAGGATGCAATAAGGGACTTTTAAAAGGTTGAAATCCTTAAGACTTTACATTGATTGAATATCCTAGACTAAGGATTATTTCTAAGTCAGATTGGCTAGAATGGATTTTGCTATACAGACTAGTTGTGTCTAGAATACCAAATAAAGTAAGAAAAACTATAGGATGAGATAGTTTTCTAAGACGAGTCAGAGGTGTGTGTCTAGATGGAACGACTAATCAGAAAGATCATTACTTAGCTAGAAGGAATCTAGAGTTGTATGGTCAATAGAGTATTGTAGGACACATCACTAGGACTCAGATGGTGAAACTTGACAGTTCCTTATATTTATACCCATGAAGGGTCGGGGCGCTTCCAGTTAGGAAGTGTGTGGGGGACCACTTGAGTCCCCAGTTGGAGGAAAAGCACTAGGATGATGCTCTCCCTCTGTAGTAGAAGACTCACCGAGTCTTGTGAAGTTTGACATCAACATTCCAGATGCAGTGAACTCCATGTTATAGTTTATGGCAAATCAATCTATGAGGTAAATTATTCTTTATGTTATGGTGTAACGGAATTCTCTTGATTCTGGTTGGTAAATTATTCTTTATGTTATTTTTGTGCTTATACAAATGTTTTAATTAAAAAAAAAATTATCTCTCATGTTTACCAAGTTTATTTACCTTCTAGTAAATTTGTGAGATTACTTGAGTATTAAGAAGAGGGATGTTACACAATTCACAAGGAATTTTATGGATAAACCACTAAACCAAAGGTAGTTTACATCATATATAAAGTTAAGATACATCCACAAAGAGTGGGAAAATACTATAATTTTTCCAATCTTATTATAAGAACAAAATAAATGTTTAAGATGATATATATATATAGGAATGCTACTAACATGTATATCTTTAATAATGTATATTAAACATGTCGAGAGATCCATCTCAAAACTTTTTTTTTAATCTATTTTTCACTTTAACCTATTTTATATATATATTACTAAAGATATGTGTGCTAATATTTATTTATAATAAATTTTACAATCTACTATAATTTAAAGTGATACTTATAGAGAAAGAAAGTCAGGATGAAATAAATTTTAGATTGTAAAATATAATTTTAAATAGAAAAAGCGGTTCACACCATCAAATACCAGGCTGGAAGTGACCGACAAAACAAGGACAAATGCGGGTCCCGTGCGCAGATAAGACGGTCAATCGGATCAAAGCTTAGATGAGGCCGGATAAGAGCGGCTGGTGTTTTCTGTAGAGGGTTTACCCTAGTTTCCTCTCGGTAGAAATTGTTCTTCATACTGTCTGCGATCTTTGAAATGCCTGAAATCGCAGTGGCGCTCTCGGTGCTTGGGCTCATCTTGCTCTTATGGAAGACTTTTTGCCTTATTCTTAGAGCCAAACGATCCCATTACTTGACTTCCCTCGACCCGACGCTCGACGCCAAGCTTCTCTGTAAGATTACCAATTTCGTAGAGTTTCCTTTCATCAACAATAAAGCTTACGAGTTCGCGCTCTTCAGAACCTTCGCCATTCCATCCATCTCGAAATTACTATAGTCCACTCAACAGTTTTCCCCCAATTCTGTTACAAAACGCTACGACGACACTGTCATTCTTCTTCAGGAACTTGCTCTGCATCACGTCGACAGCGGCAGGGGCTCTCTCGCCATTCGACGCCTCAACTTCATTCACGCCCAATACAACATCTCCAATGCCGACTTACTATATACTCTCTCTTTATTCATGCTGGAGCCCATCCGATTCTCGGCCAAGTAAGCTTTACATACCAAATGTTCATTTTGTCTGTTAAAATTGGGAAACTGAGGGTTTGAACTGTATAAATTTGCAGGTACGGTTACAGAAAATGGACGGAAGGAGAGAAGCGGGCGCAGTTTGTTGTGTGGCATGACATCGGAAAGCGCATGGGCATTAACGGCATCCCGCAGAGCTTAGAGGAAATGGATGGGTTTAGCAGGCAATATGAAGCCCGGCACATGGTATATTCCGATTCGAACAGAGTGATTGGGGACGCCACGCTGGATCTCATGTTGTCGCAGGCGCCGGCCTTCCTCCGTCCTCTCGCCAGGCGGGTCGTCTTTTCTCTGTTGGACGAGAGGCTTGCGGATGCCATGGCCTATCCACGTCAGCCTCGCTGGTTGAGGTTTTCTGTTGATAGCAGTCTGAGGCTCTGTACTGGTACATTGGTCCGCTGGTTTCTTCCGCCCAGGCCGCTCAGCTGGTCGACGGAGAGAATTGAGAGGGAGGAGGCAGAGGAAGCAGGAGAAGCGGAACAGTACAGAGATAGAGTGCACAAGTTACGATACCAAGTGTACAAACCGTGGACATATCCAGACGGTTACAGAGTCACCGAGTTGGGAAATGGGCTGCGAGGACAGGTGGGAAAGGCCTGGGAAGGAGGTCTGTTATGTCCCTTCACTACTCAAAAGAAGCTTAATTGATTAATAGAAGAGATTTAGTAAGTTAATTACTGTAATTAACAATTGTGTTTAATAGTTAGTTAAAAATAAATATTTTTTAGTGTTCCTATTTATGTTTTTTTCAGTGTGTATTTAAATAATTGAGATTTTATTATATTTTATTATATTGTTTTAGGTGTTATAAATTTTTTATATATATATAAAAAAAAAGTGAAAAGAGAGATTAATGTGTATTTCATAAAGTTTGTAAACATTTAATAAAATTTCATATATTAGTTTGTTTTCTAAATAGCACAAATATTAAGGGTTAGCATATTTCTTTCTAATTGATCATTTTGTCAAGTTCATGCAAAGTGTGTTTCTTTTTTTTTGTACTTTGTTTGCATTATGACTCTATTGTTTGTACGTTTTGCTTTCTCTCAAAATTGTTTGTTCTCATTGCATTCCAACTTTAATAATATGTATAAATGTTATGTTCTTGACATATTTGTACGAATAACATTACTATTTTGTATTTATTTTTTATTTTTTAAAGCATTGTTCTTTGAGTATAGTTTATGACTTAGAAATTATTGAAGTTGTATTTATGAGATGATGCAAACGTATTCATTGCCGGTGGAAATGTTCAATGCTAGTTGTAATATGGTGTCAAGCAAGCTAGCATCTGATGAAAGCGCCGTAGTCTAAATTTGTAATAATTTTTTATTTTATTTTTTTGGTAAAAGTTTTTGAAGAATTTGAATTGCTGGAACTTTGGTCTATTTTAAATTTTGGATTAGTTAGGACATTTCATTAGAATCATTTTTTCCAACACCACCTTGGTAATAATTAACATGATACTAATATCACTATAAAATTTTATAGTGGAATATTTAAGAAGACGTGAGATGAAAATGACGCCTAACTTTGATCTTGAAAGAGACAGCTCAAGTTGATGATATTATCAAGCTTCACTCTTAACTCTACCCAAAAAAATTGTTCCTAGCATTCAAAACTAGTTTATGATTGTCCACCATTTCAACTAGCATACCTGAAACCTCATCCAAGCTATCATTGTTATTTTCTTGAACATAGTCTAAAATCCCAATTTGATTTATAGTTACAACAACAAAATGTGACATTACAAATAACAAGGCCTAGGATATGTGGCGGTTAGTGATAGTTCAAATTTATATACACATCCATGTTTCTATGGGTGCTCATTTTCTCTCATAAACCCTCTGGGCCTTGTTCACACCCAAGGTGAACCCACACCCACTTTGATCTATTCAAGACCCAGCAACGATGTTGTAAAACTATTAAAACATGCAGAAAATTGTAGGAGTTACAGAAGACACTGCACCATGCTAGTTTGGCTAAAGATGTAGCTACCCAAGATTATGGAGCTTCAAATGAAAGCACAAGAGACAAAAATGAGAGAATACTTATCCTATCAAAATGCAGCTGATAGATTTGGCAAAGAGAACGCTTATTATATATAGACTGTGTCGAAGTATAAAGGCCTATCATTGCAGGCTAATTTTATAAATACAGGTTCAGAATCCTATAATCCTGAGACATAGCGGTAAGTACCGCGTACCTTAAACTACAACTATTTTTACGCCCAGGACCTAGGTGATGAACTAGCTAGGTAAAACACAATGTTCACACCAACAAAATAGGTCAAGCATTCATTAACATTCTATAGATATCACCATATTTCTAAGGGGGTATTGTATTTTTAGCTAGATATTGGAAGTGAATAAGCCAGCTCTATATATATACTCTCAATGGTTCAAATCATGTTATTAAGGTACTTGATCAATACATATATTTAGATGTCAATTTAATTATATACTCATTTTTTATGATCAATGCCATAGTTTATCTCTATTTGTTGTGGCAATATAAAAAATTGCATTTAGAAGTGTGGCAATAGTCTTAAATGTTACCCCATATGTTACACAAAGAAAATAAACCCAAGAAAACATCCAAAAGAGGTGGTCTTATAAAAAGAGGTATTGTTGTAGACTTTCAAATTATATGTTATTTTCTACTACCCCCACAATTAAATGACACCTATTAGCAATGATGCTCAATGTTTGAATTATGTATTAATGTTGTTTTATCTTATTTTATTTAAGAGGAAGTATATGATGCACCTTTGTTTCCCTTCATTTGGTATCAAAGCTTGATCACCTTAAGCTAGAGGACAACCTGCTTTTTAAGAGCAATATTGGCTGACCGCAGCCTCAGTAAGATATTACTGCAAGGAATATGTTACACGCGATAGAGATGAAGGTTCATTGCACCACTTTAGCGTGCTTCTGCCGGTTGCATGCTTGGTATGATCAGGCCATGAATCCTAAAACCACCCACGCGCCAACAACAGATCTACTAGACAGAAAGGTGAAGGTAATTAATAGACACTCATGATGGTAGATTTTTTTTTAAGAAATGCAAGCTGAAGAACAACATGCTCTTTGATGGAATTGGGATGACATTAGTCTAAATTTAGTTAGCATTTTTTTTCTTAAAAAGATGGCGGTTTATTGGAATTGATGAGTCAGAAGTTTTGTCGATGAGCATTTGAATACATTCAATATGATTATTGATCGATAATACTATGTTGAAGTAAAAATAGATGATGATCATTGAGTGACACTGCTATGTTCTTTACCAAATTCATTGGAATGTTTGATGATGATATGCATTTCCTTGAAACTCAAACACTAGATAATTTTGCACAACTCTTGATAAAATGATTTATAGAAAAGATAAAAATTGTGATTTTAAAGCCTGGAAATTATATTGTATTAAAATAATGCAAGTGGTTGATTGTATTACGTTGGACATGATCGATGAGCACATATTATAATTCATAAATTTATAAACATATAAGAGACCCTTCAACATGTTTATACAAGTACATATGACTATCTCAATAAAACTTGTGAACTTGGAAATCACAAAAAAAAAAAAAAAAATCTCTTATGACTCAAGGGGATATATCTTTCACTTCTAAGAGATGTGACCTATCTCGTGTATATGATCTTTGTAAATTATTACTTGAGACAAAATAACAATGGTAGAAATTCTTAGATTTTGCATGCAAAAGAAATAGGAAAGCTTTCATTTGTTTGTATCAAGTATATATCTTAACAAAGCTAACAAGGTAACATTGTCAACTAGGTAGCTTTATGTGGATTGATCTAAAAAAAATCATTACTGATGTTACATTCCCTATTATTTGACTTGAAAAAAGATTAGCACTATGCTCTATTAAGATATGATAAAGGAAAATAGAGACTTATAGGTTAGACGAGGAAACTCTTAGCATAGATATATTGATGATAGAATGGAAATACCAATTCCACTAAAAATGATTGTGTTGAATGAAAAAAACTCAAGTTCAAATTATCTTGTAGTCTCCATCATTAACACTAGATAATTTTATGATTATCATAAGATACATTGATATAATATTGACACTTAAATGAAGCTCATCCTACTACATGGCTCTTTGTGTTGCCTTATTACCTTTTATATGGATAATTGGATTGATTTATATGGAATAGGGCTCTCTATTATGTTTCTATCAAGCTTCTATTTCGTGTTGATGGTGGTCTAGTTTAGCCTAAGTCTTTTGGTTCAGCCCAAATGTTTTTGTTTTAGTTATTTAATGATTTGCTATTAATAGCTCATCGTGTTTACTAACTTGTGAATATTGGTGAACCAATTACGGTAGGTTTATACTCATTATATACATAAATAGAACAAGTGTGCATCTATGCTTGGAATATTTAGAAAGTAGAATGATGCATGACAAGTTCATATTGGGCTAGTTATTCAAATCTAGATGTGTAGGTGGTAGAGGAGTTCACAAATCACAAGTATTGGTATTGCATAGTTTAATTTATAGTTGTGGTTCTTTATTGGTGCTAGATTTATATTCCATCTTATGTTTGGTCAATAAATCGCTATTATTGTTTTAAAATAGATGTTTTCTAGATTAGTGATGATAGTTTGGCTTTAAAGGTGGGTCATGTCTTTTAGTTAAAGTACAATAACACAAAACATCAGGTGGGGATAGTCCTATTTTTTTCTTGAAATCGCATATTTAAAAAAAAAAAATTAAGTCTTAAAGGGGTTCCATCCAAAAGGTTTTAATTAAAGAGGGTTAAAGATCAAACCCCTTTAGATCATTTAGAACCATTTGTAAAAGCATGTCTTTTATTTTTTCCAATACTTTTATGTTTTATTTGTGTTGACTTATTATTGATAATTCCCTATGACTTGAGTGTTTTGTTTATGTTTATTTGGGGAGTGCTTACTAACTCAATAATATTGGTAAACTAACTATGCCAGGTTCATGCTCATCTTCATAGGAATTAAGGTATACAAATAATTAGAGAAATTACACATCTAGTCTTGGAATATTTAGAAAGATGATGTACCAAGTTCATATTGGGTCAACTATTCACATCTAAATGTGTAGGTGGTAGAGTAGTTTGGAAACAATAGATCTTGATACTACGTATGTAAGTTTATATATGTGGCTCTTTAATGGATCTAGTCATATGTCACTTTGTGTTTGGAAAATGAATCACAACTGGATTGTTCTAGAAATAGATGTTTTCTATACTAGTGATCATGGTTTTGTAATAACCCATCTGTACCCAAAAAATTTTATCATGGTTTCATTTACATTTGCTATGTGTTTATCTAATTAGGCCGGTAATTTAATCATAATGGCACGTGATCCATCCATCTGGATAGGCATCCAAACCATGGTTAGGTATTGTCCACACGACAAGTGTCTATCTATCGACTGGATAGGCATCTACCTAAACGAGGCACCACCACAAAGATAGGGAACAAAGCTGCATGAGACTTAGACTCATCACACCTTATCCGTCCTAGTCATTTACTAAAGACTAATATACCTTCCCTCAGGTGCACCAGTCGCCGGCTCTTATAGGAGTACAAATAATCTCGACCAGCCACGAAGGCCTTGTGGAGCTGGTTTAACCATTCATTCTCCGAGTATAAAGAATGTGTTTTAACTACTTTATGTTGTTATTATTACCCTTAACAATCAAGCAATTAATTATTAATTATTAATTTATTTTTAACGCATCCTCTTCTAACCTATCCCCCAACACCGAGGTGCACTGGAGTATTCTTTTCGCTTTCCTGCATCACCATAAATTTACCCCAGACTGGGTGTAAAATATAGTTATGTCAAACCATGCCTGATGTGAATTGTTTCCGTGGGTACGTACCTTTCAGGCCTTATTTCCTGCAGATGCCCTTCGACTAGCCAACGTATAAATGAAAAAAAGAAGCAGATAGCCCGAGACTGCCAACTGCTCTATGATATTCAAATCCCAATTCCTAATGAATGCCCTGAAACCCATTTGAGGATTCAAATTGAATAATATCTCAAAATAGATTCTATCAACCCACAATGGGGTTTTAGGTTTGAAACTAGCAAAGTTTTGGTTCATTTATGTACCATCCATTAAATTATCGCCCGTAGAGAGACCATCTTTCTTGAATTTTAATACACCAGATGTTCCTTATTACTCCCCGACTATTTAAAGGGACGGTGCCACAGACACCATTGTTGTAGCTATATTAGGCTATGGATGCAGTAGCTCAAGCGCGATGGCATTACCCGTAAACGTGAGCTAGAGGCACCACTGATACCGAATGCTGCTAGGTTTTAGTTTCAACTCTTGATTAATGTTTACCTAGCTAAGAAAGGAAATAACAACTATCTAATTTCTTCTTGCAAGATAACATACTTTTGAAAATGAAATGAACATTATTATGTACTAACTACACCATGGCCAATAAATTTTGAGATACTAATCTACCTTTTCAAAATAAATAATAAATTGGGATTGAACATTTCATACATAAGGAAAGTAAATAATTACTAAGGATTAATGCAATGCCATTATTTATTAATTATCCTCTTAAAGAAATTTAGCTATCATTTAATTCATCAATCATTAACCACTTGACAAACTATAATTAATTTAATTTTATTGACATTTCTATTCTATTTTGTAAATAAATTAATTACATAATAACATTAATTTATCACAAATTCACTAAGTGTAAAGAAAAATTAAATAAGTTGAAGTAAGTCATTAAAATATATTGTGTGAAAGTCAATTAAGTTAACTTAATATTAATTATATGAAAAAAACAGAATAATAATAATAGTAATAATTTTACTCATTACTCTACTAACTAAAGAAAAGCATACATTTAAAGAAAGTATCCATTTTCATGAAAAAAAATTAAATTAATATTTCTAAAAGAATTATAAAATAATTTATAAGTAAATAATCCATTTTTAAAATAAACAAATCTGATTTTGTGATTCATAAAATAATTTAGAAGTAGATAATCCATTTAAAAAAACAAATCTGATTTTTGTGAAGTATAAAATAATTTAGAAGTAAATAATCCATTTTAAAAAAAAACAAATCTGATTTTGTGAATTATAAAATAATTTAGAAGTAAATAATCCGTTTTAAAAAAAAAACAAATCTGATTTTGTGAATTATAAAATAATTTAGAAGTAAATAATCCATTTAAAAAAAACAAATCTGATTTTGTGCTTTATAGTTTTAAATTTCTATTTTGTACAACTTACTTAAATTATTTCCTTTATAAAAGAAATCTTTTATTTATTTATTTTTCTTTTTCTTAATTTATTGTTACAGTTTCCCCTTCTAATTGATTTGTTGAAAAATCAAAGAATATTTCCTTTTACCATAGTTTTATAATTTTTGTTTAAGAAACATTTCTAAAAGAAAAACATGAAAAAAAAATATTTCTTTAAGTTTCCAATTTTAAAATTACCAATATTCCCTTTCAGTTTCCGATTTTAGAATTACTGGTATAAAAATACCTCATAACAGAATTGAGATCAAATTTATTCACTTATTATTAAACAATTTAATTATTTCCCTCTTTCATGTATAAGCTTGATAAACGATCTCTTTAATCAACTAACTATAATCTCATTTTTAATATTTAAAATATAATTTAATTAATTTAATACAATTTTACAAATAAAAGTATTAACAAAAACTAAATTTTCAAATCACTAAAATTTATTATATAAATTAGTAACAATTTATATTGTAAGGAAAGACCCAAGGAAATTAATAAAAATTACACTCTAATATTTGAATAGATTTGATAAGGTTTTCTAAGAAGCTTTATAAACTTAAGATGTTTTATACGTGTTTTGTATATACATTTGAATTAAAGCTTTTTAGCAAAATAATTTATTTATTTTAATGAGAAAGTTACATTATAACATCAATGAATCCTTTGAAAAAAAAACAAATAAATTTTCAATAAATTTTTAGAAAATTCTCAATTATGTTTTCAATAATTTGTTTTTTTTTTATTAATAAGAAGTAAAGCACGAATTGAGTAAATTTTAATCTAATTAGGCAATATTCAAATGAAAATAAAAGATAAATTTCCAGAGAGAAGTAAGATAAATTTTATTTTAGAAAGTAATCTTTTTTTTTAAAAAAAAATTCTTTAGATAAGATTTAAGTTATGTTTTAAAAGAATTTTCTTTTTACTTATTCTTCAATAGAATTTTAAGAAAATAAAAATAAGAAAAAAATGTTTTATCAATCTTAAATCTTAGCATAAGTAAATATTTTAAACCTTAGCATAAAACTTAATCTTTCCTATAAAATTATTATCAAATTTAAATCTAACTCATTTGAAAGCAAGGTTGTCATGGAGTAAAAGAAATTACTCTAAATCAATTAAGGGAGAAGGGAGCATCATTGATACCTACCTGTAACCCAAATTTTCCAACTCCTTTCTCTGTTGAATCCATGCTCTTTGATCCTTCCAATTCTTTTCTCTTCTACAACCAAGCACGGAAAAATGTCCTCCTCCTACTTCCTATCTTTCCTAAAAACTTACTATGCAAAGAAAGGTATGGAATCAAGAATGAAAATCAATGTTTTGAAAAATTATTTTTTTCTTCCTCTCTAAAAAGAGGTTAGAGAGCCATATTTATAGCAAATTGCATAATATTTCAATCATTAAGCTTTGTTGGTAAAATTGGCGGTCAAGATTTAATATTGAAAATCAACGATTAAGATCGGAAAAGTGAAGGGAAAGTTTCTATTTTAACTCATGAGGGGATAATGATAACTTTTAAATTTAAAAATATGGATAAAGATGCAACAGTTAAGATTGGGAAGGTGAAGGGAAAGTTTCTATTTTAACTCATGAGGGGATAATGATAAAATTTTTAAATTTAAAAATATGGATAAAGATGCAACAGTTAAGATTGGGAAGGTGAAGGGAAAGTTTCTATTTTAACTCATGAGGGGATAATGATAAAATTTTAATTTTAAAATTATGGATAAAGATGTACTTGAAGTTTCTTATTTTACATATAGTTATAAAATGATGTTTCTAAAAAAATGAACAGTTGATTGATAAGGGAAGATTTAATTCCAAAATGAGTGGGAAAAAAAAGATTAGGATGATGAAGTAGGAAAATATGTAAACATTTTAAATAAAATAGAATTTAATTACTATTTCATTTATAATTTGAAAAAAATACTCTTTTTTTGAAAATTAAATTTTTTCATTGTAAGTTTATTTATTTGTTTTATTTTTTTATAAGTAACTATTTTATTTTCTCAATAATTAGATTTATAACTTTGACTTTATTATTTTATTAATTTGGTTAAGTTTTAATAAAATAATAATTACCATCAAACCAACTTAATTGAATAATCAAAGAGTCTTATTTCAAATGTTCTAGAAGGAGGATTGTGACAGTTTAAATTTAAAGGGTGGTCATGCTCCTTTGGTATAGTTGTATTAGTTCATGTAGATTTGTCAAAACAAGGATGGAATGGAGAGAGTGTTCTTATTATTGCATTGGCATGTCTCCTATCCATTAGATTAAACCAATCAACATAGGTCAAGGGTTTGCAAGAGTTTAAAAAGGATTGAGATTAAACTATCAAATAAATTTCACACCATTGGTTGATGCATTGAAATAGATCCATGTGCTAAATTCTAAATTGTATTCACTAGCTTAGTGAGTAATTATTTATGAACGAGACTTTCTCGTTAGGATCAAATATGAACCGTTGATTTTAATGGTAAAATGATAAATTATTGATAGCAAGCCATTGATTAAACAAACTATCAACATCGCATTGATAAGTTGATGTCTTACTACCCTTGATCTCTTAGACACAACTATCTAAACTATTTTTAATTATTTATCTTTAAGGTGAAGCTTAAAGGCATAGAGTAGTGGGATCAAGTGGATGTAGTGTGACCACCTATTTCAATCTTATTAAAATTTGAAACTGAAGGCATTTTGATAGATGATACTTTGAGGACATAGACCTTGTTCATCTAAATAAAGTTGCAACTAGATTGATGGGGTGTTAGAAATACTATCAATTTTCTATTTATATTTACAAGAGTGTTTGCAAGTTTCTTCAAACATTGAATCTATCACCCAATGGACTAAGGCATTAGCCACTTTTTAGAAAAATGATTATATTTATGTTAAAAATTATCGTCTTATTTCATGTAGATTAGGCCTGTGTATATATCAAATTCTACCATTTAGTATAATTCATCGATACTTGTTTTCTCATGAATCTTGAGAGCCTGAACTTGTTTATTATATTTAAAGAGTTATGAATGTTGGATTTTAAGGTTAAATGTGAAGTAAGAAAAACATGAGGGTATTATCTTTTGGGAATATGAATTAGGTTTTCATCTTAATTGCATGTGTAACTTGATAATAATGTATTGTTAAGATATTTAATTTTGTGAGACTAGTAAGCTAGTGTAAGGGCTATTTAGTGACAAATATTAGTGATATACTCATGTAAAGGGTGTGGCTAAGAGACGTGACCTAGTTATTTTTTATTTCTAATTGATCATCCTATAAAGATCTATAGGAATACCCACATTGGCCTTGCAAGGCTAAAAGTGTAAAAGTGTCACCCACTTTTTTAGTCAACCCCTAATTCCCTAGATAGGTTCATCATGAGTCTTTCCCTATTAGTTTGAACAAACCTATGTTCCCTAAGTTTAGACTATAAGTGCATTCTCTAAAGTTGTAAGAGCATTTGGAGTACCTCAACATATGTCATGGGTA
>VDFB02243174.1:0-65214 GCA_007258455.2 Sequoia sempervirens | reverse complement strand
ATATATATATATATGTTTATAAATATATTTGCCATTACACTTGAGATCAGCTTAATAAATTGCAGAATTTGCAACAGAATAAAAACCCTAATTCTGAAAAAAAAAGAATGTGTATACTATATTGCAACAAAGAGAAATAAGCTATTACCCAGATTTCAAAAACGAAATTTGAAAGATTTCTCAGTTGTTTGTGCTCATATCATGGAATAAAGCATTTCATTCCTTCCATTTCCTTACTGCAAAACTTAAAAGAAGGCAAAGTATGAAAAGAACCTGGCAAATTTTGTTTCCAGTGCAGAAACCCAACAATACCTCCTTTGTCTCTGTTTCCAGAACTCTCTGATATATGACTCAATCGAAGTCCTCTTTCTTTGTTAAAGCTTTCTTCCTCTTTTCGAGGATCATGCATAAAATTCCCAGATGACAGATATAATTCTCATGCAATTTCTATGGTTTGCCACATGCCAACTGCATTGTTGGTTTTAAGACAGAATTTCCATAGCCCAATGTTCTCTCGGGCTGTTCATTCCTCAATGATTTGGAAAATTAACCATATACCAAAACAAAAATATATATCCCTTTTTATGCAAATCTATAATTTCATTTATGCAAAACACAATATTCTTATTCTTTTATTTATTTTGTTTTATTTAGAATTAAAATTCCATTTATGCAAAACACAATATTTTATTCTTTTATTTATTTTGTTTTATTTTTAATTATATTTCTTTTAAAACAGATTTTTCTTTTTGTTGCTCAAATATAAATGAGGAATAATTAAAATAGAATAAGCCATATTATTTTCACAATTTCTAAGGTTAATTAAACCGTAATTTAAATTTGCTATGCAATCATTTTTCACGCAATCACATTGAGAAACAAACATGACCTAATTCAGCTACATGCTTTAAGTGGTGTGTGCGTAATCGAGAGCTTCTCCTCTTTTACTGCAGCCAGGTAACCTTCTTTCTCAATCCTCTTGGCATGATACGGCCTTGGCCTTAGTCCTGAAACTCCAAATGCACTTTCGGTAGTGCATGAAAGTGTCCCAGTAGTAATATTGTAAACATAAATTTAAGCAATAATTAATCCATATTTTATATAAGATGCACTCATAATTCTGAAAGAAAACAATTATTTTTCTACATTCCCATACATCAAAGCATTGTAGTATATTATATTGCTCTAACACGTATCATAATTCGTATATTAAATCCCATAAAGTCATGGTCAAACATTATCAAAATAAGTCATGGTCAAAATAGCATCAAAGTAAGTCATGGTCAAAATAGCATCAAAATATGAGACGTGACATCCTTCCCCTCTTGGAAAGAGACATCGTCTCGATGTCTAAAATCAAATTACATAACCAAGTTGAGATATTAGTACTTCGTAAGTCTCTATAAAAGAAAATATAAATATGCTAAGGTCTCAAATGAGGGAAGATTCTATCTATATCCTCAGCATTTTCCCAGGTGGCATTATCCACCGAATACTGGTCCCATTGGACCCTGTATTGCATAATGTCTCTATTACGCAACTTAACGTTGCGCTCTTCCAGAATCCTGACGGGTTCCACCTGTATCACCCCTGGGTCCTGGACCTGCAATGCACGCCAGTCAAGGATATGAGCAATATCTGGATGGTAAGGCTTAAGTACTGAAACATGAAATACATTATGTATCCGGGATAGAGCTGGTGGCAGAGCAAGCCTGTAAGCAACTGGATTCACCACCTCCAAAACATCAAAAGGGCCAACAAACCTAGGAGCCAACTTAGAGTTCTTGCCGAAAGAGATTGAACTCTTATGCGACCGAACCCTCAAAAAGACCTTATCTCCTGCAGAGAACTGCCTAAAGCTCTGGTTCTTATCTGCTAGACTTTTCTGTCTATCTGCAGCCTGCTTCAACTTTTCCTTAATGATTTTCATTTGGTCTTCCATTTCTCTGAGCATCTCAGGGCCAATCACCACCCTGTCTTCTACTCTGTCCCAACTAATGGTTGTCCGACATTTACGTCCATAAAGGGCTTCAAAAGGTGCCATGCCCAAAGAATCATGGTAGGAGTTGTTGTAGGCAAACTCCACCAAAGGCAAATACTCCTCCCACTTATATTGCTGCTCCATACAGTTTATGCGGAGGAGATCTTCTACTACCTGGTTCACCCTCTCTGTCTGACCATCGGTCTGAGGATGATATGTGGAACTGAAATTTAATTAGTTCCCAGGGAAGAGTTTAATGTAATCCAAAACCTAGAAGTCATTCGAGTGTCTCAATCTGAGATGATCGTCTTTGGCACTCCATGCAACCGAAAGATTTCCTGAACAAATTTTCTTGCTAAAACCATTGATCCATCTTTGAGATTCCCAGGAATGAAATGAGCTACCTTTGTCAATTTATCCACCACAACCGAGATGGTATCATGTCAATTTTTAGACATTGGTAATCCCTATATAAAATCCATAGTGATAACCTGCCATTTATACTCTGGTACCCTGTGAGGATATAAGAGTCCTGCCGGATGTACATGCTCAGCTTTGACTTGCTGGCACTCTAAGCATCGGGCTACATGGGACGTAATATCCCTTTTAAGTCCTGGCCAGAAGTACAGTGGCCTAAGTCCTTCCATCATTTTTGTAATACCGGGATGTCCTGAGTATGGAGCGTTGTGGAACTCTTCTAGCACCAAATCTCTCAAGTTTGCAGAACTAGGAATGTACATTCATCCCTGGTATCTCAAAAGTCCATCTGATTCTAATATATAACCCTCATATTGACGATCGAAGGGATTTACCCCAAGGGCTTGTTTCACTTTTTCATAATGTTCATCCCCAAAGGAGGATTGTACTACCTGTTGCCTAAAATCTGATTTTATGGTAACCATGGCTGCAAGGTGCCTCCTTCTACTCAGTGCATCAGCCACTCTGTTTTCCTTACCTTTAATATATTCAATCCCAAAATCGTACTCACTCAGAAATTCCAGCCATCACCTTTGTCGGGCATTGAGATTAGGTTGAGTGAAGATATATCTCAATCTTGCATGGTCTGTCTTAAGTTCGAAAGGCTTTCCCAAGAGATAATGTCTCCACATTTGCAAAGCATGGACTATGGCTGCCAATTCTAAGTCATGTGGTGCATAATTTAATTCATGTTGTTTTAACTTCCTTGATTCATAAGCTACCACTTGCCCTTCTTGCATAAGAACTGCTCCTACCCCTTCCCCTGATGCATCAGTAATAACTGTAAAATGGCCATTCGGATCTGGCACAACTAGGATGGGTGCAGTAGTGAGTTTCTTCTTAAGCAGCTGAAAAGCTTTCTCACATTTATCGCTCCATTCAAACTTCTTTTCCTTCTTCTGCAGTGCAGTGATGGGTGCTGCAATTGTTGAGAACCCCTGAACAAACTTCCTATAGTATCCTGCAAGTCCCATGCAACTTCAAACTTCAGAGACATTTTGCGGTGCTGGCCAATCCATAATTGCCTTAATCTTCTCTGGGTCCACTCTTACCCCTTCCGCTGAAATCACATGACCTAAATAATGCACTTCGGATTGGAAGAAGGTACATTTAGACATTTTTCCATACAGCTTATGTTCCCTTAGACGCTGCAACACAATTCTTAAATGCTTCTCATGTTCTTCCTCTGACTTAGAATAAATCAAAATATCGTCAAGAAAAATTAGGACAAAATTATCCAAACAATCTCGGAAGACACTATTCATCAGGTTCATGAAAGCTGCAGGAGCATTACTTAGCCCAAATGGTAGCACAGTAAACTCATAGTGCCCATACCTGGTTCTGAAGGCAGTTTTGTGAATGTTTTCTTCCTTCAGTCTCAACTGGTGGTATCCTGATCTTAAATCAATTTTTGAGAATACCTTGGCATCTTTCAGCTGATCAAACAAATCATCGATGTGGGGAAGCATATATTTATTCTTGATAGTGACCTTGTTAAGCATTCTATAATCAATGCACAACCTCAAGGTACCATCCTTCTTTTTCACGAAGATGACGGGTGCTCCCCAAGGTGACACGCTTGGCCTAATAAGACCTTGCTTCAGTAATTCTTCTAGTTGGGCCTTGAGCTCAAACAATTCTATTGTATTCATCCTATAAGGAGCCTTAGACTGAGGTTCTGCTCCTGGAATCAGATCAATAGAAAAATCAAACACATGCTTAGGCGGGAGCTCAGTCAATTCTGTAGGAAAAACATCCTCAAATTCTTTCAGAATGGGATGATCATTCATTGAGGATTCTTTCTCATCAAGGTCCTTGACTTTTATTGCAAAGATAGTGCATCCCTTCTGACTTGCCTTTTTCAACTGCATGGCGGAAACTTGCCTAAGCTATAATGGCTTTTTAATGCCACAAAGCTCCACTTGGTTTCCTCGGTCATCAAGACACTTAATTGACTTCTCTTCACAATCCACTAGAGCCTTATGTTCAGAGAGCCAATTTATCCCCAATATCACGTCGTAAGACCCTAATGGTGCAACATACAAGTTCACCTGCGTTTGAAGGTTAGGGAGTTCAAGTTTGCTGAAATACATGCATTGCTCTACCTTTTTCTCTACCCGGTTTCCATACTGAACTTTCCAAGAATTTGCCATAAAACTTGGTCTAACTGATAATTTAGTCAAAACATGAGGATCTATAAAACTATCAGTAGCACCTGTATCAATTAGAACAGAAACAGGGCATCCAAATAATTTACCCGATAACTGGATGGGAGTTGCTTGATAATCTGCCTGGCGATTGTCAACCGCTGCATGAATATGATGTTGATTTCTGTTATTTTGCTTGTTATTTCTCTGAGGGCACACACTGGCGTAATGCTCGCCACCACAGGTATAACATCCTCCACGAGGTGCTTTGGGCTTGTCAGAAAAATCTCTTCTGTTATTATCATTCCTCTTATTGTAGTTGCCCTTCTTGTTGTTATTGTTCCTGTTTCCTTCATTGCGGTCCTGAGGACTACCATCCCTCTTCAAATTTCTGATTTGCCTGTTCTCATTCCCTTGACTGTCCTGTTTGCTCTGACCACCCTGATTGCTGTTACCTTGACGATTCCCTTGGGATTTCTTATTGCCATACTTGGCTTCCCTGCTCTTCCTATAGTTAGCAGCTTGTTGCAATTTGTGTTCCTGTTTGATTGCTAAATCAAAAACTTCATCCATGGTGGCTGGATTATGCAGATCTATTTCATTTCCAATTTGAGGTCTAAGCCCCAAAATAAATTTTCGAACTCGGAATCTCTCATCATGCTGGTATTGGGGTGCGTACTTAAGCAAGTGAGAGAATTTCTCCCAATATTGAGTCACTGTCATGCCACCCTGTACAAGTACCTGGAATTCTGTCATTTTCTTATCAAAATGAGATTGTGGTAACCACCTCTTCCTAAATAGTTGTAGGAACTTATCCCAAGTTACCTTTCCATGCATAAACTGCTTATCCGCCCTTTCATTTTCCCACCAAGTAGCGGCCTCACCGGTGAGTTGATATGAACCCCATTCAGCCTTTGTTTCATCTGATAGATTTCGTAGGGCGAAATACCTTTCCATTTCTATAACCCAAGCTTCTGCCCCATCTCCAAAGGTTCTCCCATCAAACTTCGGAGGAGCGACCTTCTTTAGGTCTTTTCCCAGCTCCTCAACCACCCTATTTAGTTTTTCCTCCTTTCCAAGTGGTTCAATATTTGCTTCCCCTTCAGTTTCCTTTGTGTTTAATCCTTGATGGCCATCTTTCCTTCCTTGTTCTAATTCCTCAATTCTAGCCCCCTGGCTCTGCAGCAAGGCTAAAATCTGATCTAATTTATCATTTGGACCTCCACGAGATCCCCCAATTCGTTGGTACACTCTATTTTCCATTTTAGGTTACCCTGATTAAGACACAACGTCATACGTAGTTAGGCATAGGTCCTAGAGTTGAACCATGCTGCTCTGATACCAAGATGTAGTGCTCGGAAAATTAAGAGTGTTTTCAATCCGTTTTAAATCAGTATTAAAGAGAAATTAAGAGCATTTTCAATTTAGTCAAATCATTATAAAAGGTTTCGAAGTAGTCAACATTGTTCATAACACTTCCATATGAGCTTAATAAAAGAGAATTTAAATTGCATTTCATAAATAATAATATCATCTATGTAATGTATCAAGATTGTACAAAACATAAGTATTTCAATGACTTTCTCATATACATATATTCAACCTTACTTGGAAGAATCAACAATTCTAATAGAAAACATCTTCTCTATGCTAAGTTATAAAACTTTAACTTCTCAAATCAATGTTACATTAGATACTTTCAAATCATGTCTCTATTTCAAATTTCCACAAAGAATGACAAATACATATACATTTACAATAGGCTTCACAAGCCAAATCTGAATATTACATAAGTACATCAATAGCAAATAAAACTTGGTACCACCAATCGCCGTGACGCCTTTGGTCTTCTTGCGAGTTGGGGCCAAGAATGTGATTTAGGCGCCTTTTCCGCCCAACCACGAAGTCCATGACTTCCCCGGGTCCCTTCCTAACTCGAAGGAATCCCTAGCCCTGCATAAAGGAGCCTAGCAACCCGAAACAGTAAAACAGGAGGGAACTCTCGATGCGTGCCTGATGCCTATATGCATTTCTAACATGAGAAATAAACACATTTCTTGCAACAGGAGGTGGCAGAGACTATATAAATTTCTAGGCTTTTAAAATAAACCCATCTATTTCAATGGTACAAGTGCTTGGCCAAGCAAAATAATGCAAGTATATGGTAGTTTAGAAAAGGTAATACTACCGTCTCTATTTGCCCACCTTCGGCACCCTGTCCCGGAAGTTACCATAGTGAAGTATGAAATAATAAAGCAGAAAGTTATGCATTTTAGTACATGTTTCAATCATTCAATTAATTCTAAAAGAATTTCCAATGTGAATTTCAGAACATCCTTTGTAAATTCAGTTGTAAGATCTCGTTTATTCTGTGGTAAACAACCCTTTTCTGATTTAGATAAAGCTCTGTTTTTAAAGAAGAACATACATGTCTTAATACTTTTCAGTGCATTATTAGAAAGAAGATTTAATCAATCTGTTTGAATGTAACAGTGTTTTCTGTTTTCAACATGTATTTCTATTCTTTCCAAGCTCAGGCTGACTGATAGTGTAATTTCCCAATTTCAATACAGGTTTCAAAGTAATAATAGTATACTAAAACAGTGCAATTTAATTCAGAATTTCAGAGGTTTGGAAGATAATCTTGCATTCACATTTTATGTTGTATTCCTTTACTCAGGATTGTACTTCTGTAAGTAAGTATATGTTAAAGTAATCAAGATGCTTTCCAGTTTACATGGCTTCTCAAAAACCTTTCAATTCTGTTTCAGGTTTAACATTTCTGAGATCTTTGTAAATAATTAACAGAATTCATACTATTTTCTGGAAATGGTTTACCTGTTTCAGCTTGTATTTTGGCACATATATGCAAGGAAATCTATATATATATATATGTATATATATAAATATATATATATATGTAGGTATATACAGCTATGTATATGTATACATATATATATATGTGTGTGTGTGTAGAAATTCATGTACAGCTGCGTGTAAATTTGAAGAAAGAAACCCTGGTTTTTTTAAAACTGTCCAAGGAATTCACTGGCTATGCACATAGAACAGGATATTTTATAGGGTTTCCTTACTGTCATTGAGCAGATTTAAGACTAAGGGAAGCCCTTGCCCCTCCCATGGGGAGGGGGCGGGCTGTGAGGGGCTCGCGCCTCCTCCACAGGCCGCGGCCTGTGGAGGGCACGAGCCTTCCATAGTCCACGTCCTTCCCATGGGGAGGACAAGGGAAATAATCCCTTCCTCTTTCCTATGGTTAGCAATTTCAAAATTCAGAATAAAGAAGACATTTGCCCAGTATAAACTGCATTCGAATTTATCTCAGAGACATTTTGAATTCATTCAGATGACAGAGTTTTTATGCAGACCATATATATATATATGCACGGGAATTCGAATTCCTGTGCATATATATAAGCATATATATATATGTTTATAAATATATTTGCAATTACACTTGAGATCAGCTTAATAAATTGCAGAATTTGCGACAGAATGAAAACCCTAATTCTGAAGAAAAGAATGTGTATTCTTTATTGCAACACAGAGAAATAAGCTATTACCCAGATTTCAAAAACGAAATTGGAAAGATTTCTCAGTTGTTTGTACTCTAATCAGGGAATAAAACATTTCATTCCTTCCATTTCCTTACTGCAGTTTTAAATTAAATTAAAAACAGGCAAAGCATGAAAAGAACCTGGCAATTTTTGCTTCCAGTGCAGATGCCTAGCAAATACCCTCTTCACCTCTGTTCCAGAACTCTCCGATATGACTCAATCGAAGTCCTCTTTCTTTCTTAAAGCTTTCTTCCTCTTTTCAAGGATCATGCATAAAATTCCCAGATGACAGATATAATTCTCATGCAATTTCTATGGTTTACCACATGCCAACTGCATTGTTGGTTTTAAGACAAAATTTCCAGAGCCCAATGTTCTCTCGGGCTGTTCATTCCTCAATGTTTTGGAAAATTAACCATATACCAAAACAGAAATATATATCCCTTTTTATGCAAATCTATAATTTCATTTATGCAAAACACAATATTCTTATTCTTTTATTTATTTTGTTTTATTTATAATTAAAATTCCATTTATGCAAAACACAATATTTTATTCTTTTATTTATTTTGTTTTATTTTTAATTATATTTCTTTTAAAACAGATTTTTCCTTTTGTTGCTCAAATATAAATGAGGAATAATTAAAATAGAATAAGCCATATTATTTTCACAATTTCTAAGGTTAATTAAACCATAATTTAAATTTGCTATGCTATCATTTTCACGCAATCACATTGAGAAACAAACATGTCCTAATGCAGCTACATGCTTTAAGTGGTGTGTGCGTAATCGAGAGCTTCTCCTCTTTTACCCTGTCGGGAGGCTAACCTTCTTTTCCTCAATCACACTCTTGGCCTTCGATCACCTTGGCCTTCGATCACCTGAAACTCAAATGCACTCAAGCGTGCAAAAACAAAAGTGTATTAGTAATCATTGTAGAAACATAAATTTAAACAATAATTAATCAACATTCCTATTTCATATAAATGCACTCATAATTCTAGAAAGAAAACAATTATTTGTTTCTACGTTCCCATACATCAAAGCATTGTAGTATATTATATTGCTTTAACACGTTTCATAATTCGTATATTAAATCTCATAAAGTCATGGTCAAACATTATCAAAATAAGTCATGGTCAAAATAAGTCATGGTCAAAATATCATCAAAGTATGAGACGTGACACTTTGTTCATACGAATGAAGATGATCGAACTACATATGTACTTCCTCACTATTGTTTATCCTTAGAGGGCCTTCCTCCCTGCTTTGAAAGGAGGGAATGACCCAAGCGGTAATGAACTAAAGCCAAGCTCTTCCAAACCGCTATATAAATGTGTGGTTGCAATGAAAATTGTGATCAATGGGAAGCATTACATGATAGCTCTCCCCCAATATCTTTATGATGTGTAAAGCCCTTGTTCTAAGGTTTGGGAGACCTCTTGATGGAGTTTATCATTGCACCCCCTAAACTGGAAGCCCTTAATACGAACCCTTGTTTAGAAGCCAAAAATTCTTAATATTTGTTGGTGCAGGAGCAATCGTTCTAAAGCCACCCCACATTTGTACTATTCAATTGTAGAAAAAAAAATCCTTTTAATCTCTATATTTTAAGGATTTTTAGATTTGGTGGTCCTAAGAAGTGTGTCATGGAGGGGAGCCAGTGTCGCCAAATATCTAATTGTTCACATTGTTTAGTGTTTGGAGAAATCCATGTGGGGATTCAATAAGTATAGCCATTTTGAACCTAGGGTTATGAATTATTGTGAGTCAATTTAATACTTTGCTTGGTTCCAAAATGATACAAAAAAAAACATTCACTATCTTCCTCAAAATTTCAAACACTTTGGCTTAAATATGGATATCTTTTGAAAAATACTTGATATTACTGCTTGTCCTAAGGATTCTATTCTTAGAGATTTCTAAATATCTTGACTTATATCTTAATCGATACTTTCCAAAGACAACATAGGAAATTATGGCTTCAACCTCATGATTTTCACGAAATGGACATTGTGAAAGTTATGATGTTTTTGACATAAACATTTAGTTTGAAAACATAACTAAGACAAGTGTTTGTGGTAAAAATAACCTCATTAATCCAAGATTAAATCAAATAAACACCCCACATTTATGTATGTTCAAATCTTTGACTCTCCGAACACAAGCAAATTGAGACAAGGAAAAACAATGCAAACATTGAGTCCAAAATCATTGAGTTCCATTATCCAAAATCATTGAGTCTCACTTTGTCAAAATCATTGGGTTCTATTTCCAAAATCATTTAAGTCCTATTTTACCAAAATCATTGAGTTCTTGGAGTTATTATCACTATAGAGGTCTAGCATCATTCTCACTACCTTGGTCTTGGAAAACAAAGGTTCACTCTAGGTCAACATTGGATCAAACATTTCACTCACCCTTCTATCAAATTTCATCCTTCACTTCACCAAACTTTGCACAAATTTCAAATACACCAACACTTTGTGACTTAAACATCAATCAACCAAACCCTAACTTAGCAACTTTGTATGTGAAATGAATCCTTTTCCATGAATTTGGATAAGTTAGTAATCATCTTTGGACTAGTTTATCTTGAAGGTCACAAGTCTACCCTAAAGATTATCAAGTTCATAAACATCATTTATCCAAACATCAAACATCAAACTCTTAAGTCAAAAGTGTTGTCCTAAAATGTTTGCAAAGATCACTTCCCATATCATCCACATTTTCATCTCCCATTACCATCATTGCTCCAAAAATACTTAGAGCGTCCCTTTTACCTAGATTTGAGTCAACTAGAGAGTTCAAACATTATAAATCTCAACACACCTTTCCCATCATTGACCCACAATCTATGGTTACAACAAGATCAAAACACAAGAGAATCATAGAGAAAACAAAAGTCACATTTACCTCAAGTGATCCAAATCCTCAAGAATTTGATCCAAGGAGTTATTCTACCCCCTCACAATAGCCATCATCTCCATGAGAACCATATGAAATAGAAGGCATCACAGAAAACCCATTTGGACTTACTAGAGAAGAAATCATGGAACATCAAGCCTTAGAAAATGTGGCTCCAATTTCCCCATATTTTGTTGCACAATCATTGACACAAGGCTTGACTTCATCTATAATTCAACCAACTTCATCCCTTGTTCCAAGTCAACCCTTAACATCTAGTCTTGCAACTCGGCTAGGAAACAACCTTGGTCTCACTTCATGTCTAGGAACAAACACAACTTTGGGTATTCAAAAAATTACCATTCCATTAACCACCAACCTTCCCCAAGACACAAGTTGGATGCCAACCTTTGGAAAACCACTTACATTCCATGACACCATAACTATTAGAAACCAAGATCAGACATGCAAACCAAAAAACCTTCCATAGAAGAGAAAACCAGAAAAAATAAAGCTATTGCAAAAAGATGTGCAAAATATTATTATTCACGAATACATAATTACATGAGATGATTTGATTTATAAAATTAAAGTATGCATAACCCTAATCTTATCTTAAGCAAAAAGATAACTCAACAAGATAAGGATGAGCATAATTAACCTAGGAATTAAAATATTACCTAAGTAAAGTTATGCAAGTGTAATTAAATATTAATTACACTAACACCCCCCCACAAGTGCAACTTAGGGAGACTAACAAAGCATGCACCTAAAACTAAGATGAATGCAAGAAAGCATGAATGGGTCCTGACAACAAGGCCTGATTAGGTACCCACGTACAAATGCAATAATGAGGTAGAGAAGGAAAACCTAGTGGGACAAAACCCCACTACAATGAGATTACTACTGCAAAGAAGCACTGGAAGAACACTGTGGAGTAACACTAGAACCAGAATAAGACAAGAAAGGAAAGATACTTTTGTCTACAAGAAACCAAAGTAGAATCATAATAATGTGACAACAGACCCAATGCCATGGAACACTTGAAAACTCACAAACTAGAACAACCCTAGAATATGTGAAGCAACAGTAGATGATATGATGACAAAATCTAGAAACCATGTATCTCGATGTCGATGCCAAATTGAGATTAAAAATATTCCATGGGAACAAGTACCATAAAGACTCTGGAACATTAACCATAAAAACATGGCCCTTAAACTGAGATGGATCTGAACCAATGCGGATCAATAACCATGAACTCCCAATCTAAAGTGTGAACCAATGAATCTGATATGGGTCAAGCTAGAGAAAAAATGTGGCCAAAATAAACTAAGAAACCAGATATAACCCATGCGAGCTGTCAACAAATCGAGATGGAGATCAACGTGCATGCACACTCTAATCAGATTATTATGCAAGAAACCCCCTAATGGAACTTTACATCAGTTCATTTATTACAATAACCCAATGATTGTAAAAGGAGATAATGCTAAACATAAAATAAACATAAAATAAAAATAAACCTTAGATCTGTGTAGAGAACTGAACCAGCTTTCCAACACCGCAAAAATGGTGAAAAACAGATAAGCAAGTCAAAAGATATGTCTCCCAGAGTGAAAACAACAACATGCGACTTCCAAGGCTGAAAAGGCATCAAAAAAGAAAAACAAAAAAACCAAACCTCCACCATTGCAAAGTTCGTCAAACCAGCTTTCCAACGATATCTCATTTGGCCGATTTGGTCACCATATGCCCAAGTTACGCCAAAAAGAAAAAAAGGCCTATAAAGAGACCCTTCGAAGGCTAAACAGGGGAAAAATATTAGCCCTCAAGGGTTGGCCCTCAGTCCTCCATGTGATTGTGCGCTCAAAGGGGGCAGAAAAAACCACCGGGGGCTAATCCTGGAGCTCCCAGTCACCCATAAGACCGCGAGTGGAGGCAGAAAGCCCGCGGGGGCTTGAAGCTTGGGGATCGATTCCCAATGTGACCTTAGGTAGGTGCTTTGGGTGGTGGAGGCTGGATCTCGGGGCTTCCGATCACCAACAGTACTGAGGGCTTTTGCAGGCAGTGTTGGAGTCTGTCGGCGCATGGGTGGAGACCCCCGGTGGGGGTGGCAGCTCGGTGGTGCAGGGGTGACGCAATCCAAAATAACTGGCCGTGGAAAAAACCAAAGGATTTTTTTGATACTTTTTGAATTTTTCTCAATTTCTGAGCCTCGTGAAGCGTGCCTTGGGGCCGTACGACCCTCAAGCAAATTTGTTTTGCCTCCCCAGTCGACTATGTCCAAAATGGACAAATTTTATATGAAAATAGGGGTTTTTGGGCGCCGTGAACCCAACGGCGAGGTCCGTTTTGGCCCAAAATGCCCAAAAATATAGGCAACTCTGAGATCTCTTAGAAAAATCACCGAGCTTGAAACCCTCATAGATTTCTTCAACGATGGCCAAAATCAGTGAAATAAAAGCCATTTTTAACCTTTTCCAATGCTCTGAATCCAATGGAAAACCTTGATCTGATCCAAGACGCTCCATAAATATGCTCAAGGAATGAAACCCTCGAGGAACCCCAAACATGCTCTGCACTGAAAATCTCCAAAAAAGCTAAGAAGGGGCTGTAAATCGAGGCTCTGATACCATGTTAGAAACAAAGATCATACATGCAAACCAAAAAACTTTCCACATAAGAGAAAATCAGAAAAAACAAAGCTATTACAAAAAGATATGTAAAATATTATTATTCAGAAATAAATAATTACATGAGATGATTTACTTTATAAAAGAAAAGTATGCATAACCCTAATCTTATCTTGAGCAACAAGATAGCTCAACAAGATAAGGATGAGAATAATTAACCTAGGAATTAAAATATTACCTAAGTAAAGTTATGCAAGTGTAATTAAATATTAATTACACTAACAATAAAAATCTCAACATTTCAAGTGCAACCATCTTCATCCATCATCACAAATACCCCAAGTATGCCTAATGTTACACAAGGTAATGTAAACCAAGTACCTCAAGTAGGAAAATAATGGCAAGTTAACACTCTCAGTTAAAGTTAACCCTTGACAAGTGGTTCCAACAACCCCATTGACACATCAAAACAAGTGATTACCCAAGCTACTCAAGTCAATCCACCATCCCCATCAAACTCATCTGTCATCAATCCAAATCAAAACAAAACCTTGGTTACAAATCCCATCAACCAAGGTAATACCTTGATCACACCTCAAATACAACAAGGGAACCCTTTCAATCAGTTTCAAGGTCTGAATGTGCCATTACCATTGCAATATCCAATGGAATCATCATCTTTCCCACAGTCCCTCTCACCATGAAAAATCAAATGGGATCTCAAACTTACATTCCTCCATCTCAATCCACCATCTTGTAAGGAATGTTGAACCAAGAAAACCCCCAACTTCTCATCAACAATTTGCAACCCGCACAAAACAAAAACACCCAAAACCCATCGCAGATGTCTCAAAAATCAATTGATCCTATATTACAAGCACATTCCTTAGCTTTACAGTAAGCACAATAGGATTACCAACAAGTAGTCCAACAACAACAACAAAAAGCAGCCTTAGCAACACAACAACAACAGGTTTATCAACAAGTCATCCAACAACAACAACAATAGCAAGCAGCCTTAGCAACACAACAGCAACAACAACAAGCCTCCTTAGTAGTGCAACAACAACAACAAGCCCAACAAGCCGCCTTAGTTGTGCAACAACAACCTCAAAAACAACAAACCCAACAATGCATTGCTTGCTCAACAATATGCCCAACAATAAAAAATGCTTGCACAACATCAACAAAAGGGTTTATACTATAACCCTCAACAAAACATCGTCAACCCAAACACATTGGGAACATATACGCCTCCACCACAATCATTTTCACAATATCCTACACCACCATACACCCCATACAACACCTTATCATATCAAAATTCCACATACAACCCATCCCTCATACCAACATATGTTCCTCCACCAAACTTGCAAGATGATCTAGCATCACAACTTAAGGAATTGTCACAAGAAATGCAATATTTTCAGCTGGGAAAGACAAAGAAGCCTCATACATAGAATCTATGTCCATATCCATTTGATCAAAATATCACAATGGTACCGTTCCCTCCCAACTTTGAAATCCCCAAATTCAATAAATACAAAAGGAGGGGAAATCCTATAGACCACATGAAAGAATTCAATGTCATGTGCATGGAGGTGGCCTACAATGATTCATATTTAATGCACCTCTTCCCATGAAGTTTAACAGGTCCTTCCATGGATTGGTTTTCTCAATTGCCTCCAGGTATTAAAAATTTTCATAAAATCACAGATAAATTCATCGATCAATTCTCCTTTAATATTGACATGGACGTAAGCTTAGAAGATTTGTATACTCTCATACAAAATGAAGGATAATCTTTCACCAATTTCTTGCAATGATGGAGGCAAATAGCTAGTAAAGGCAAGTGGCCACTTCCCAACGAACAACAAGCGAGCATTATCATAGACAATGTTGGTCCAGATCTATCCTTCCAATTGAAGATGCAATGTATCACCACTTATGATGATCTTGTCCCTAGGACCCTCAACATCAAGAGAGCCCTAAACTCATAGGGAAACACACAAGTATATAGAGACAAGCACCCATCCACTAGTTCTAATGAAAAATCCTACTTTTGGGCCAAGAACAAGAATGTTACTAGTGATGGTGTTGTTGATGCAAAGGTGGTCTTAACTGCTTCTAGACAAGAAAACACCCAAACCATGAATACACAACAACCATACACATCACCGTCAAACAATAAAATAATCAATGTTGTAAACACTCAATGTGGACACCAGAGAACAAACAATTCTCCTAAGTGACAATTCACTCCCTTAGGGGAACCTATGGAAGACATATTGAAGAGGTTGATACAGTCTAACCTTATCACACTCTCAAATTTCTCAAACTATCAAGAGCCACAAATCAAACCTCGTAGCTATAGAAAATATCACTTTTTTGAATTTTTCCAATACAAAGGTCATAGCACAAAAAAAAGATTAGGCTCAAACATCTAATAGAGTATCTTATTGAACAAAGAGACATTGAGGTCGATCAAAAATCTGGGAATGAAAATATGAAAATTTAAACGAACCCTATGCCTGATCATGGAAAAACAAAAGATTTGACAAAGACATCAACTTCAAACAATACCCAGGATACCATGTTGGGACATGTTTACGTTGTTTATGAGGAATCGGATATGTATCAAGATACTATTTTAAAACAAAGTCCAAACCCATCAACAGTGTTTAGCACTATTTTATATTGTAATGACATCAAGTGGATATCAGATTGTGATATCTCTCCCACATATGACTCAATGATTGGGAATGTTGAAGAAGTTCCAAATGAGCAAGAAATATCCCTTATTACACCCACACCCACAAAATTTTGCGAAGATTCTTTTACCGATGATATATCATCCACCCAAGGATCATGTCAAGAGGAGGCTCTTGAGGATAATGAAAGTTATTCAGAATCAAGTCAAGATCAAGAACCCCTATCCCCAGAGTTTCACAAAGAACTAATGGACATCTTCCAAACCATTTTAAACTCTAAAGATGTCCCCGATATCACTCTTGAGATGTTTCTTTCAGATGGAAATATAGACGTTCTTCATCCAAAACATGAGTCTCCCACTCTTGATATTCCTACACAAGAGAAAGCAACAGTCAAGATTATTGATTCTTACAATGATTGTGCATCATCAACATCTTTTGAATCAGTATGGTCAACATCTTTTGAAATAGTATCAATAGATAATGATGTCATAGAATCAAAGAAAATAGTTCATGAGTGAGCAACAATCAAGATTCATGATTCTTAAAGTGATTGTGCATCATCGACAACTTTTGAATCAACATCAACATCTTTTGAAATAGTGTCAATAGATAATGATGTCATAGAACTAGAGCAAACAATTCATATTCCTAAACAACAAGAACCCATAGCAATATCATGTGTTCATGACAACTCATATTCAGTGGCTATGGATCAAAGGGTACATTATTAGGGCAAAGGATTAGGTATTGATAATACCTTTACAATGTCAGGGGAAATCTTGTCTACACCAAACATCAACATATGGGGCATGAAGAATCCTTATGATGAAAATATTTTCAATGCTACAACTAGCCATATCATGAGTTGGCATTCACCCATCATCTCATACACAAATTGGGACCAACATAAAAAGAAGAATTCTTATCAAAGCAAGGCAAAGATCATCAAAGAAAACAAAGCAGCAAAGCAAAAGGGACATGCCAAGTACAAATGGATACCAAACAAAAATAAAGAAAATCATCCCTCAAAAAATCCATTTGTCAAAGAAACTATGGGGCAAAATCGAAATGGGAAATGTATCCATCAAAGGAGTCCTCAAATACAAAAGCAAGCTTCTCAAGCAAGGAACAAAGTATATCTAGTGGTTGGTCCTAATTCCATGAAAACCTCCATTCCCACCCATCATTGTTGACAACTACCCTTCATCATAAGGATTTTGAAGGCACTTTATTATGATGTTCGCATAGAGACAAGGTTAATTATGGTATCCACAAGGCAGATCAAATTCCTTCAAGGTTTCATTCAAGTGCTTGTATCTTAGCAAAGAAGCTTCTTAAAGAAGAATACCATTGGCATGTTATGATAGTGGCATCTACATCAGTTCCACCAGGTGGTTCAACATGAGGGTAAAAATTCAAAAAATTAAAAAAAATAAAAAATGGTAAAAATAAAAATCGTCCTCCAGTGAAAACCACTATGGTGGTGCTTTGGGAAAGTACCATGACAAAAACCTGGAAAAAAGCGTCATGAGTAGAATCGAGCATCTATATGATCCTTCTCAGATAGAAGCATCTCATCCTTGTCATGACAAATCCAATGTTCCCTCCATCCATCCAATCAGATTTATCTAGATATTCCACTTTATCTTGATCTTGATAAAGAGTTAGCATATACTTCAACTCTACTCATGAAATTTTTTTGACAGGCTCTTTACCATTTTATCTCGTGAAGTCCCATAGCCTATATCTAGTATGATAAAACTATGTCAAACTCTTTGCATATACATTACCTATCTTGGTTATCCATTGCATTATGAAGAATTGCTAGACACTGGGGGAAGGTTATTGCACTCTTGTTTTCAAATAACTCTTGATCCATGTCTTATATCTCACAATGTGACATCGACATCATGATCTAGGTATCATTTTCCTTAAAATCTCATCAAAAATACCAAAAAAATTTGTAAAGAGATCATTAGAAAACCAAAAACATTTGCAAAATCCTGTATAGCTAAAATCCAAAAACATTCAGAAAATTGTAAAGTCAAAATCTAAAACATCCGAAAAACATCAAAATCCCTAAATAGGTTGAACATCAAAAATACAAAAACATTGTCCCCTTGTCAAGCTACATTGTCTCTGAGTTTGAATGTAGGAAAGGCCATCATTGATGTGCTCCTAAGACACCCTAGGTCAGTCCTTTAGGAGTCCGTCATAATAAACTGGCTTTTCCATCATTGTTCATATCTTCATCTTGTTAATAGGTCAATTCAGTCGAACTACGTGGTCTCTGTGTGTATAATGTAGGCAAGGATTATCTTTGATCAGCTCTCAAGACCCCTAGGATAGGTTTTTTAGGTTAGTTTCTTGGTCGAAATTCTTGAAAATCCAAAAACATCTAAATATATCATAAAACACAAAAACATCCAAATATCGGAAAATCCCCAAAACATTCAAAAAACCAAAAAAAATACAAAAACATTTGAAAATTGAAAATCCAAAAACAACAGAAAACATTCAAAACACCTAAATAGCCTCAAATATCCTTGGAAAACCCTAAACAACCTCATATAACCAAAAATCTAAACATTCGCATAAACTTTCAAAAAGACCAGAAAAGCCTCAAAACATTTTCAAAATACCAAAAACATTAAAATATTCCAAAAAATCCAAAACCACCCATCCCATCTCGCTTTCACTTGCAATAAAATTTCACCCATAATAAATTAATCATCACCTTCAACCTTTGGTGAAACAAATAGAAACAAGCATAGCAAGTCGTAAAGTGAGAACCTAATTGTCAAAATCTAAAGTCTAGGTCATAGGTAAATGCATCAGTGAAGTGTATATCAACAACTCATCTTAGCATCATCATCCTAACATCAAACAACCTCTGATCAACATGTCCTGAGATGTATCCTTCCTGCGATGGACATCAGTATCAATATTAGTTATCCATAAGAAAAGATCAAGATAGTCAGTCAGAGATATGGATAACACTGATTGTTTGTCTTTGATCTTTTCTTATGATTTATCTTAATGACCCATTCCAAGGACGTCTCGATGATGTCTCTCAAAATGATTTAGAGAGAAAGGAATGGGGGATCGATCATTATCTCTCCTTTGATGTGCTTGTGGATACTCTTGTAAAATAATCTTGGCACATACTTGCTTAATTGTGTGTAGGGAAGTTGTTTGGAGTACATTGTTGACTATTGCATATGCTTTGGTCCAATATATTCTAAGCTTCTAACTTACATTCCAACAAGGTTTCCATATGTGAAGATGTGAACATGAACTATCTTATCTATTTTCCAAGTCAAATTCGATTACACTAGATACAATGTTGTCTTGGTTATTAATACCCTGATGCATCGTATCTATGTGTTATATCAAACAATAAGGAACAACGGAAAATACCAATCCCGAAGTGTGAGCAACTCATCATCCTCATTTTACTTGTCTCGTCGCCATCTCTAATAAAGTCTCAGTGGATCATGGACTTGTTGGACTTTTTGAATCAATGGTCAATCCATTCATCTTATTCTTCTTAGTCTTCTATCTTTACTAACATTTATATCCAAGCATCAAATCTACGTGATCTACATTGAAATATACATGAGGCTACCCATAGCCGATGATTTTCTATACATCATGAAATCTATTTACATCAACATCTAAGCTTTCGAGGAACTATTTTTCATCCCCTTTACCAACAATCCCTCTTCTGCTGGGGCACAGAGGGGCATCTATATCATCTTCAGCTCAACAATATGAAAAGTTGCAGCTCTTTGATTCAAAACAACCTAAAATATAAAACATCTCAAGCATAAGTCTAATTTTCACCTATCGTGATCCCGATCGGAACACTTTATTCCCTGATCGATCTCTCGAGGGGGAAACCAACCATCTTTCAATCATATCAATATTAAATCATCTAATGGAATTTGTTCCTATCCTTGCTAGAAAATCTTGATCAGATTATCAAATTAATCATCATTGGGATAATCTTTCCCTACCAATCCTCATGTTATTCAACACAATCCTTGCATTGTTGTTGATCCTCAACAATGTTATCAATCCATCAATCAGATCAATCAAATTTTAGCTTGGCTATCAACATCTCAAAGAGATCATCAATATCCATTTTTGCATCATCATTAGCATCAAAATCAGCATCGAAATGAACATCAGGTCTTTGAACCAATGCAATGAGTACATTGCTTCAAAGAGGGGGAAAATGTAGACACTTAAAAATGTCTTGATGGATCACATTGGCTAACTAACATCATTTTGTCCTAAAACCCATCCTCTTTTTTCTTAATTAATTAAATTAACTTAGTTAATTTAATTAATGGCATCATTTTCATCTATTTAACCTAATTCATCAATTCAAGTTAATTCATTTCCCCTTCACGCTAACATTTCATCTAATTAAATTAAATAAATCAAAATATTTAATTTAATTCCCTAAGTCATCTTATTTAATTAAATAGCCCTAAGTTATTTAATTAAATATCATTTCATCTCTCCCCCATTCATTAATTCATTTAATGAATAACACTTTAAATCTTCTAATCCCCTAATTGTGTGATTAAACCTTGTTTAATTAGCAATTAAACTAATTTTCTTCTAAAAGGGGGAATATTCCCATGGAATATTCTTTATCCCCTTTTTGCACAATTAAGAATTTCTTTTAATTTGCAAAATTCCTTTTATCCTCACCCAAATGAATATTCCAAGGAATATTCTTATTCCTCCATCATTTAAAAAAGGGATATTTTCACTTAGCTTCTAATGCAAGTTTTAACCTTTAACCTTTTGAACAAGTCACCTTTGACCTATGTGAGCAAGTCAAAATTGTGTTTGTTTGAAGAAAATGTGAGCCCTTGATTAAATCCCAGCATGCATTCTAATTCGTTGATGAGAATCCATGATCCATTCCTCTTCTTACTTTCATCTTTGACCATTGATTGGTCTTTTTGATCTCAACCCTCCTTTTCTCATTTGCTCTCCTATAAATAAAGCACTATTTGGAGACAAATGGATCCATCGTTAAATTGCAAACTCATGTTGTTGAAATCACTTATATTCACACTCATAATTTACTCACTTTTAGCTTATTTTACTTCATTTTAGTTGCATAATAGCTTAAAGCATCCATTAATGGCTTCCATGCATCCATTTTAGCTTGTTTATAAATTAAGGCTTCCATCTTTTAGCTTAGAATTGGCTTAGATTAGCTTAGAAATTGCATAATTAGATCAATTTTAGCATAGAATCATGTTAATTTAGCTTGCATCATGTTTAATTTAGCATAAATTAGGTTTTCATCCATTTATCACAATGGTTTCATTGATTATCTTCCATATAATCAATTGAAACAAGCTCACAAATCACAAGATTGGGAAAGGGTTGTTGTTCCACATCAACATGACACCAATTCCAAAACAGGATAAATTTCAAATGGGTTAGAGTAGGAATTTAACTATTTTCGTAGTTTGTAACTTTCAGTTTCTGTTAATGCTTAGTTTAACTTTCAATTTGAATGATCTTGTTTGTGATTGAGGTGTGGTGTCTAAGTTATGCTTTGATCATCATGGATCAAGCGTAATTGACCCACCCTGGCAAATCCTCGTCTCATAATAGGAATAATTCTAATATGGTACAAGGTATGAGTATCCCCAAAACTTGATCCTTGACACTTTTTATTATACTATTTGGATGCCTCATAAGAGGTTCTCTTGATTCCAAAACCTTGATGTCTCACATAGTAAATTACCTTATTAGAAACATGATTTTGGACCTATTCTTATGTGCATGCCCAAGAGATAAATTCATTTTCACCCCCAACTCTTGATCCCTAATTCCTCAACAATGGTATGGGAGGTATCACTGACCTCTTATCCCTAAAACTACAAAAATCTAATTTTTTTCATTATTCACTCCCTCATATCTCCATGCACAACCTAGGTCTCCATTAATGAATAGACATGATACTAAAACTACTCTAGAAGGATTTTCCCACCCAAAAATAGTTCCCATATTGAGGGAGAAGATTAATAATGTAACATTAATGATATCTTGATTTGATTTCTTCCATGGATTGAAAGCATAAAATACTAAATGATATATATATATATATATATTTAATTCATTCAAAAGGTTGATTGTGAGCCAATTTTTTTGTGTACATATGAATGCTTTGAGCTAGTTCTAGGGTATAAAAATTACCAATTTAAGTTGCAAATGTTGGGATATATCTTGTGAAACTAATGAAGGGTTTTCTAAAGTACATCTCCATGTGATGATATGTTTCTATGGTATTTTGCAGTGACTCAAGGAAATATAGATTCATAACTATGTATTTTCTCTTGCCACATTTTTTGGTGTGATTGTAATGATGGTTTGATGTATGTATGATAGTATCTAGAATGCAGTACAAATTATTTGATGATCATTCATTTGTTACATATAGATTATTGTAGTTCTAAGATGCATTGTTAAGTATGTCCATTGTATGAGAAGTAATCTTTGATTTGTATGTAAATGCATATTTGGTTCATTTTATAATTTATTGGATGTATCTCCTTTCTCATTTTTGTCCATGAATTTGCTACCTAGTAGAGTAGGCACTAGTCCATATTGATGATGGATCAATCAACTTTCATTTAAATAGTCCCTCTAACTTGGTAGATTAGGAATTCACATATGTTATTCAAGATTTGGTATTATAAACTAAGGAACAATATCAAGCAACCCTAAATAGATAAATCATCAAAAAATCATTGTGTGCACGTCTACACCTTTCTATTGTGTATAAAACATAAATAAAATTGTTCATGGAGATTATAACACTATTTTTTATTTATAGGTGTGTGTGCAAGGTGTTATATTAGCTTTGAAAGAGGTATAAAGTAGGTAGTTAATCTCTAACCTAGTGATAAATATAGGGGTTGTAGAAGTTGTCAAAACCAACTTCAAAGTCCAAGAACACCTGCATGCAAAGAGATACCTGTCACAGGGAAGAGAATGGAGAAAAAAGCAAGAGAGGGTTTGAAGCTTTGTAATATGAAAGATGTATTAACAAAACAATTGAATGAAATATTTACAAAGATCAATCCTTAAAAGGAGATCATGCAAAACCTAAAAGTAACCCTAATAGGTAGACATTTAATAATTAATATAATTATTAAATGTCACAATATGCAAACTAAAGTGAAATCTTAAGAGAGGAATAAGGTAACTTAATTAACATAATTAAGTTAAAACCTTTACTCTAACAGGGGTCATGTGTACAATAAGTATAACTATTGATTGGTGCAACCATGCTACATTTTAATTGGTTTAATACCCTATCAAGGATATCTCTAAGATATCCTCTCAAGTATAGTTGAGAATGAAATGTAGGAGAGACTACCCTCTCTTTTAAATTAGCCTTGAACCCTCCTTGGTCTATTGATGAACCCATGTTTTACCTTCTTGATGACAAACCCCTGGCCCTAAAGATAAGAAGAGATCTAGGATAGTGAAGCAATAGTTTTGGGACATAATAGGATTTTATAAATAAGATCCTTGAAATTATTATAAGAGATACAACTTTGTAGAATTATTCTTAGTGAACATTTTATGCAAGAATATTTCTTATTTTTCCTACTTTAAATCCATATATAGCTTTTGTTTATTTGCCTAGAGTTCTCTAAATTTTTATAGAATTAAGTTGTGTAGAAAAATAAAATACTCATATTTATACATATATAATGTATTCCTTTTTCTATTGTTGTTTATGAATGAATGAATATATATCTCTTACATATCTATGATCATTCTTAAATTTGGTTTCTATTGAATATAAAGCACTATGCAAGTTCTCAGTGAGAGATTGGTGGAAAAATTTATTCTAGAAAATCAACATTTTTTATTTTTATTTTTACTTCTAGTATTTCAGGATCTCTTTTATTTGCTTAATTATATTAGATATAATAGATAACCAATCAACTTTATAATCCTAGATATTTATTATATTTCAAGGTCCCACACTTGTAAGACTTTCCATACTAATGTTTCATTCAAGGCAATAATATTAAAAGAACATCTAAGCATAAAAAAAAATATTAACCAACTATCTATAAGGAAATTATTTCTTTTATCATTTTTCTCAAGACTTTTGTGATCACTAATGCTCTATTTGTAGAAAAAGATTAAGGAAAATAATTCTCTAATGCATCTCTTGATATAATCTCTAGAATTATTTGTCTTTATTTCTCCTCGTTTGTGTGTATTTAATCATCTTCTTTTAGTGGCTCATAACCTTCACCACATTCTCCATTCCTTAGAATAGCTATTCTTTTTCTATAGGACAAATTATCCTCTTTATTTCCTATCAAGGAAAACTTATCCATTTATCTAATCCTTCTTTCTATTGATTGTTCCTTTGGGTGTAGAAAATCCCTTATTAACTTGGAAATATTTTTTTAAAATTCTTACATTCTCTTTGCCATTTTTCAATATCTTCTATTAGAAATGACCATAATACATAATTGTGCCTTTAAAATACCTCATAATTGCATGTTTTACCCTCATGAGACCTACTATACTATTTCAACCAACATATATTTCTACCCTTCAATCCATATTATCAATCCCCATAACTTTATTTTTCTAACAATAAAAATGCTACCATGGGTTTACCTTGTTTCTTCTTGGTACTTGTTTGTTGGTTTGTTCTATAGTCTTTACCTTGGACTAGTTTACAATGATCTTTGGTTCTATTTGTAACACTCCTTCCTATATTCTTAGCTTCATTTCTTTCTTTCATTTTTGGGCTCATTTGTAGGATATCTATTTTGGACACCATGTTCCTCAACAATTTATCTACCTCTTCCACTTGTTACTCTATGGCACTCTACTTCTCCTTCCTAACTCATGTATGACTATGATTATTGTGATACTATTTGGTGCAATTAGGGATGGATGTCCCAATAAAGGGATGCCCAAGCTCATAACATTAATACACACATGTAATCACGTGACATAAAAAAAAAAATATATATATATATCATTCAAACACAACCACGACTCGTCAAAGCTTAGAATGACATCTTTTATTGATCTTCATTAATAAAACTAGCTACTTGGTTATACATTAAGACCTTGAATCCTTACAACATTATCATAACCTTCAAACCATATGTAACTCTATATTGTGTTTGTTTTTATTCATACCACTTCCCTAGGCTTAAAATGTTAAATCAATGCACCCCTTTTGGTTCCCACTTTGTTGGTACACATAGATGTTAATTTAGTCTCATGAAGAGGGATGACAACCTATATATAAAATTTATTACCTAGCTATCTATTCTTAATCTCAAAACTAATCAGACCATCTTCTTAGCTAGCACCATGGTACATTTTCTGAATATGTTTGTGCTAATCTTAAAAACCAATATGTGGTCCAACTCCATTAATGACATGCTCAGTAGGCCTTATTCTTTCAAATGCTAAGGAAAATAGAAAGATAGATCCATTTTTTTCAATGATTGAAGTCTTGCTCAACTCTAGGATGTAAACAAAGTTTGGAGAAACTTAAGATGATGTTACATGGTCTCTAAGTGAAAAATTCAATCTCAAGTGATACCACATATAGTTTAGCATGCTCTTTGGCCAACTTTACTTTTGTGTGGTAACAAGTACTCATCCAAATGGCTTCATGTTATTGTAAGGTTTTTTTTAGGCTTGCTTACATGCATTGTTAGAAACACAAACTCAAATTCCAATTAGAAACTCAAAACTTATAAAACATAAAGAAAATACAAGGAAAACATAAAACTTGTTTTTGGTTGACACAAGATTGTTCAACTCCTAATATGTACATGCATGAGTCAACATAATAATAATTATTCTACAAAAGGGTCAACTTTGAGTACAAAAAAGATGAATTTGAATTTGAATTTGAAAAAAATAGATCGCACCACAGTTTAATTTAGATAGCAAAAATCTTCAAGATGTAGACTGGTGAAAACTAATATGATAAAAAATGATAAATGTCTACTAGATAAGATCAACTTGTACACTAATAACCAAATCACATCATATAACAATATATTTATAATACATACAACCAAACATAAAATAAAAATATATATATACAAAATATACAATTTTATACTTTATAATAAAATATACATATTATTACTATGATTATTTATTATCTTATTATAACTAATTTTTTAATGTAACTAAAATTCCCACAAATCAAACCCCTTACAAAATTCAAAGTTCTAATTAAAATACCTATTAAAACCTTTTTAAATATAAGACTTTTGAAACACAAAATAATCTTATAAACTAACTTTGAAATTAACTAAACGTAAAATATAATATAAATAAGCTCATGTCACTATAATCGCGGTCTCAATCCATAGTTTAATTAATTAATTATATTGTCAATCACTCGTGGGAATGCATGGCTTTTACTTGTTATTCCATTGGCCTTTCATTGTCACAATTAATTAGATATACATCATTAAAGGAATGTAGAAAGAAATTCCCTTTAATATCATTCGCTTTAATAATTTATCTAGGAAAGTGTATTCACGCATTATTAACATATTGACAAAGGGTACATAAATTTATGCATAGTTTCCTTTTTGTCTTATGTTATTTATTATATATTTTTATATACTTATTACTTATTTTTATTTATATGTTTACATATTCTTATACATTCACGTTATTTATAAATGCACGTGTTTTCATATATATATTATTCATTTTAATTTCACTTTTTTTCATATCTTTGGATGAGTTTGTCATCATAAGAACATTCGTGTGGTCATGAAATCATCGTATCCAAATTCAAATTTAGTTGACTATCACCTTTACCCTTCTTGCCTAAGATTAAGTAAAAAATTGTGCAGTGTGTTGCTACATCTTTATATTGAAAAAATCATTTTATACTTCAAGGGACCAAATTAATAATGATGAGTTATTTTCATTCTAAGGAGCAAAAACATCTAGATTTGGTACAATAAAAAGAATCTAGTTCTATATGGAGATCCTAAGAGCATATGCATGACTAAGAGTGTTGTTTATAACATTTGCCTATATGTTTTATAAGTTGACCTAGAGGAAGGTGTCCCCTAGTAACACAATGACAATCCTACCAATATATTTATAAATACATGTAGCTCTTAGATATCAAAAGATGCATAAGAAACATTTTTACATCAAGAAAAGTGAGGAATACAAGTCTATAGATTCTACAATATTGTGGCAACGGAAATTGTACTCCTTTCTTGGAGATAGTACAATTCCTTGCCTAATTTGGACCTATTTTGGTACCCCTACATTAATTACCCTTTAAATCATCATTAATAGGCCCCTAAGACCCATTATTTCGAATCTCGAGGCTTATTTTAACTAAAAACTTGACAAAATCATTTAAAACATAAAAAATCCTAAAAACCCACCTCAAAAATCTAGGGCGGGACTCATTCACAACCTTGGGCGAACGAGTCCCCCTAGGCAGGACCCATTCGCCACCTTGGGTGAATGAGTCCCATTTGGGGCTTTTTTAAGTTTTGAGCAAGAAAATCACATTTTTAATTCAAATTTTTGGTTGATGTCTAGGTGTTAATGCCTTTATAAGAAAGCTTCTAAGTCATTTTTTCATCTAAGCAAGCATTTTCAAGAGTTCAATTTTCAAGAGAAAAGCATCAAGAATCTTCAAGGATTCTTTCACAAGAGCATTCAAGTTTCAAAAGCAAGCAAAGTTGAAGTCTTGGAGTAACATTAAAGTGTTTTTGCAGGTCTTTAAGCTCACTTTCATTCAAGATCTAGCATTGTCAAGGGTTGATCATGGTTGTCTATGGTGAATCATGATGGATTCTAGGTTGGGGAGATGCAACTAGCCATCAAGCCAAGCCTAAGGACTTGTTTCCTAAGTGATTCCATCCTCCATTATCACTCTACATTCAACCTAAGGGAGGTACAAGCATCATTAAGGCTCATTTGGGTGATTAGAGGTCTCTTAAAGTGAGTCATTCATCTTCATGTTTCCATTCATGCATCATATTCTTACACATTAGAATAGGGTTGCATTATGTTTTAGATTTCCTAGTCTTAGACATACTTAAGACTAGAGTTTATGTTCACATTTACATTCAAGTTTCATTGTTTCTATCAAGGTTTAATTACCAAACTAGGGGTTTGACCGAGGCAAACACCCCATAAGCAAATCAAGTCTATATTCTGTTTTGCAGGTATTTTCTCATATTCTGATCTGGAAACTAGTTTGGAAGGGAAGGGCAGAGATTGGAATACAGATCTAAACTTGAAATTCATGAAAACATGGAATGGGACTGATTTTCTAGAAGTGGTGAATGAGTCCCACTACAGGTGTTTTTCAGGTTTTTTTTTGTAGATTTAGATGCCCTTTTTTCCAAAACTCATTCCTGTGTAGAAACCATGATCTGGGACTGTATACACCTAAAAAGGGTCATTACCTTTAATTAATTAAATACTAGCTATTTGATTAATATTCCAACTATGTATAAATAAATTCTCAATTTATTTATATTGTTCACCCTTCTCTAATTCTCCAAATCTAAAAACATATTCTTCTAAATTAATTAAATAAACAAGGTTCCCTAAACTTGTTTTATTTAATTAATCTTCACTAAATCCAATTAGGAATTAGAGCACATTTCTACAACTTTTTGTGCCACCTCACCAAGGTCACATGAAAATAAATAACTCTAATTTTTAATTAGAATTATCTTCAACTCATTTTAAAAAGCACATGGCTCATTCCTCCCACACTTCCACCAATTTTGGAGCACATGACTTATTCCTTCCACACTTCCATCAATTTCGGAAGCACATGGTCTTCTCTTCTCACACTTGAATCTTCCATCCAAATGGCATGTTTCCCATTGGTCAAGAGATTCTTCCATCCAAATGGCATGTTATCTTTGGTCAAGGGGACAACATCTTGATTCTCTTCATCTTCACCATCCATTCTTCTTGTTCGAATCTGGACCGTTGATTATTTCCACCTCACTATATGCTTGGAAAAGGCTATAAATACAACCCTTGGGCATTGTATCTTGCATCCACATTTGAAGTAGAGTTATCATGCAGGTTTTATCATTGGAGCTTAGAGCATTTTGGAGTCTTATAGCTAGTCTTTACATCATGTTTTGCTTTACATTTACATCTTAGTTTTAAATCTTGCTTCATAGTTGCATTTTATGTCCCATCTTGCATCATAGTTGCATTTTAGATTAGTTCATCTTTAGTTTGCAATTGAGCATTTGAGCATATGGAGTATCATATATAGATCATTCTAGTTCAATACCATAGCATCCACCTCCACTTGTTTATTTATCATAAACATCATCCTCCACTCATCATGGCATTCATCATCATTGTTTGCATATAGTTTCATGCAGGCATTAAATTAGCTTGCATATTGAATACTAATCTCATTTCTTAAGTGTCATTCTAATAGCCTCTGTGCACATAGAAATTTGAGGGCCAAAAGGTTAAAAGAATCATTAAGAATAGAGGACAATGAGACGTTCTTGAAAGATTTAGTTTGTTGCAAATTAGAATAACTTGTTTGCTTCAAATATTTGAATATAAATCGTTTCATTAAGGTTTGTGTTGATACAACTTTGCACATTTCACACACACAGGGACTGATTCACCCAGATTAGTGAATGCGTCCCAGTAGGTCAAAAAGTCATATTTTTTAGTGTTCCAAAATCCATTCAAGTTTGCTTCAGATTTCCAAGTGCACACCTTTCATCGTACAAATTTTTGTTTTGTTTCATTTACATTTCTAGGTCATTTTGTAAGTCATTGCATCAGATTAGGGTTTAGTATTACATCTTGCATTTCATTTTTCTTTCCAAGTTCTTACTTGGTGGTGATCCCCTCATTAGTTTACAATCAACGCCTAGGACAACCCTATTACAAGATCTCTTTCTCCTTTGCATTGAGATCTCTAGGGTTATCCTTGAATGGAATAGCTTGAAAGTGGGTGTGCTCTAGGTCCTAAGTCATACTAAAGCATCTAAAGCCCCCTTTTTAAGAGGTTCCATTTTGGTGAACCTGCATTTAGAACATTATAATTCTAATTTAGAGTGCCTCATCATCCTAGATTTGGCTTGCATTAACATTGCATTAGGATTTGCGCTAGTTAATTGACATTCTAGGGTTTCTAATTTTGCATTAGTGAAAGCTCATATATCTTGCTTTTTTTCATCTCATTTCATTAAAATTCAAACAAAATCTACATCTGCACTTAAAATATAGATCATACAACATAAAAAGCAATTTAATTTTTTTGAAAATTTTGAAAAAAACCCTCACTAGGACTCATTCGCCACCTTGGGTGAATCAATCCCAGTGTAGATTTTGCAATGCATTTTACAAAGTTAAATTCCCTATTTTTGAGCTTTTGTTTGCTGTTAAAACTTTTTTGTTTTATTTTGCATACTTTTTGTTACATTCAAATCATTAGAAGTAGCATAATTTACATTCATTACAATTTTGGATAGAATTAGATCTTTGCACTTTTCATTTTCAGCATTAGTTCATAGTTCAATTAGATCAGATTAAATTTGGCATACATTAGAAAAAGAACCAAAAGCAAGATCAAACGTGCCTAAACCACTTGGAGAAAGTATAGTTATTTGAGTATGTCAAATCTCTTCTTCCAAGTTAGCCTAACCCTCAAGCCTTTTAGTAGTGATGACTTTGACATGTTAGATGAAGCCCTTGAGGATTTCATCTCACAAAGTTCATCTGGACTAAGGCTTGTTATGACAAACCAAAAACAAGAGACGTTAATGTGATTCAACCTCAATTTATCCTATACCCATCTTCACACAAACCTCAAACTCAGAGCAAACCTATTTACACTCTTGAACCACCTAAGAGTAATGTTTTGCAGCAATCAAGTAATAATACCATTGCTCATACATATAACAATAGAAATAATCCACAACCAAAAAAACCAACTCCAACAACCTCACTTTTGCCTAATCCCATCTTGCCTAGTGCTCCTTGTTTGCATTTGCATACTGGGAAGGAGTATGATCTTGTTGAACAACTTAAGAATACCTTGCAAAGATATCCCTATGGGACCTAATTTAGAATTCACCTAATTATCACACCATGCTTCAAACAGCCTTACAACAAGTTGTGATCCCTCCTAATACAAATGCAAACGATGTGGCAACTCTAATACAAGGAATGAATACAATTAATGTAGACATTACCTTTCACCAACATGAGCTCCCTCCCTTGGAGATGAGAAAGAGACATGATGCCTTCATGATAATAGCTAAATTCAATAGAATGGGAATAAAAAGAACCCTTGTTAATAATGGATCAACCCTTAATATGTGCAATGTGAATATTTTAGATAGATTGGGCATGGAAAAATAAAAAAAATGAACCTAACTCCTTATCGATTCGAGGATTTGACAATGTAGGAAAGAAACCGCTCGATGTAATTACTTTACCTATTACAGTCATAAATTCCACCTTACAAACTCCTATTCATGTTATGCCTCATGATCTTTCATACAATCTTCTTTTAGGAAGATCTTGGATTCATGATATGCATGTGGTGCCTTTGACTCTTCATCGTATCATGAAATATGTTTATAACAACAAGGTATACCAAGTTGAAATAGACCCTAAGCCTGAAAGTTGCTTACAAGTTGAAAAAGGAATGACAAGTCCTCTAAGCACATTAATTGCAACATCAAACATAGAACCTATGAAAGAAGTAAAACAAGAAATGGAAACAATGTCAAAATTATTGGATGATGATTGGGGTTCATTGGAATTCACACCCTCATTTATGGGAGATTACATAATCACAAATAAAGAAGATGAAAAGAAAAAACAACCAATGGTAATGTCAACATAGAATTCAAAAGAACAATCACAAGCATCTACCTCATCCACTTTAGAAGAAGACACAAGTTATACAACAAACTTTGATGAGATAGATTATAAATAACCATCAAACCCGAAAGAAATGGAAAAACTTTATGGGAGAGGCTTTGAGCTTATGAAACAACTTGGTTATGGTGGAAAAGGATGTGGTAAGAAAGAACAAGGAATTTGTGTTCCTGTAGAACCTAATAAGCAAGATACAAAAAATGGTTTAGGATATTTCCCTTCTAATATTACATAAGCAACGAAAAGACACTTGCTAAACATCAATACCATCATGTGTAATCCTAAAACAAATCTCACCCTGAAGCATCTAGAATTGATTGATACAAATTGTGAAGAATCATTAGAGTTTTTCAAAAATGATGAAGCCTTGAAAGAAATTCTAGGAGTTTATGAAAAACCATTCACTCCTCCTAAAGAGAGGTGGCTTACATGTTCTATGATTAGTACCAAGCAAAAATATGGAGAAGAAGAAAGTAGTGAGGTTGAAATGAACAAAGAATAATACAACCTTGAATTTCCAAAACAAAATGTGCTTCCCTTAGGAGATATCGTGGACATACAAATGGATATTAACAATGAAGACAAGGTGATTAAGATAGGAAAGTTCCTCAATGATGAAGAACAAGAAGGCCATGCAACTTTACTTCATGACTTCCTGAACTCTTGGCTTGGACTTATTTAGACATGTCAAGAATTGACCCTAAGATTGTAACATGCAATATAGTCCTCGCTGAAAATTCTAAGCTCGTTAGATAAAATATTCAAAAAATGAACTCTAAGATAGACTGATTAGTTAAAATTGAGATCGAAAAGCTCCTTGAAGTTGGTTTCATAAGACCTATAGATTATTCTCCTTGGATCTCAAACATTGTCGCAGTCACAAAACTGGAAAATTGTATTAGGATGTGTACGGACTTTCATGTTTTGAATAAAGCATCTTTAAAAGATAACTTTCCCCTTCCTAATATTGACATGATAGTAGACTCGACTGGGGGACATGCTTTTTTTTCATTCATGGATGAATTTTCTAGGTACAATCAAATATTTATCAACCCTCAAGACCAATATAAAACAACATTTACAATAGCTTGGGGAACATTTTGTTGGGTAATGATGCCTTTTGGATTGAAGAATATGGGAAAAACATATCAACAAGCGATAACATTAACATTTCATGATTACATACATAATATTTTGGAAGACTATGTTGATGATATTATAGCCAAATCTTTAACAAGACAAGACAATGTGAATGTCCTCTGAAAAATCTTTCAGCGAATACAAAAATATATGAGATTGAATCCAAAAATGTGTCTTTGGTGTAGATAGTGGAAAATTTCTAGGGTTTATCGTATCTCACAGAGGCATCAAGGTGGACACAAAGAAAATTGATGCTATAGTTAACATGACACCTCCTAGAAACATCTCTCAATTATGCACCTTACAAGGAAGAATTCAAGCTATCCGTCATTTTGTGGCATGTTTAGTGGATCGAACATTACAATTTACAAACATCCTTAAGAAAGATGTGCATTTTGATTAGAATGAGGATTGTAAACAAGCTCTTGAGAGTTTGAAAGAATATCTTGTCACTCCGCCTGTTTTATAACCCGCTATACAAAATAAACCATTCATCCTATATATAGCAGTATCAACCCATGCTCTTGCAATATTTTTGGCTCAACAAGATGAAAATGGTAAAGAACATCCTATTTACTACATTAGCCAAACCTTAATTAATTATGAGAAGTGATACACAATGATAGAAAAATAATGTTTGGCTCTTGTGTTTGCTACTAGTGAGTTGCAACATTACTTATTGAATGTTGAAATACATGTGATGACAAAATTTGACCCTTTAAAACACCTTTTCATTAAAATAGACTTATCAAGATGCTTAGCTAAGTGGTTGATGTTGTACACTAAGTTTGACCTTAAATTTGTTTCACAAAAAGCAATTAAGGGTCAAGCCTTGACCTACCAACTAGTTGATGTTCCTTCTCCTTTAGCATTACCTAGTAATGATTCTTTCCCCAACGATAATGTGTTGACAATTGAAGCTAATACATGAGAATTATATTTTGACAGATCTAAGTGTAGAACTTTCTCTAGTGCAGGGGTTATAATTATACCACCCGTGGGAGAGCCTGTTCCCTTGTCATATCGGTTAAACTTCCTATATACAAACAACACTACCGAGTATGAAGCATTTCTTGTTGGATTGTGCATGATTTAATTATGAGCGCTAAAAACATTAAGATATTTTGCGATTCACAATTAGTCATTAAACAAATAAATAGAACATATCAAGCAAAGCATGACAAATTATCAAAGTACAAGGATCTTACAATGACTTTGTTAGAGAAGTTTGAGTCATTTACCATTGAACACATCCCTCAAAAAGATAATCAGCATGCAGATGTGATGGCAAGTGCAGCTTCCCTTATATCTCCTCAAGATCCTTCAAAAGACTTCACCTTTATTGTGCATACAATTATGAAACCATCAATCGAAGATAAATCAAAAGAAGTATTAGAAACAACCATGGAAGACTCAAGTGAATGGTATGATATGATATTCAACTATTTGAAAGATGGTACCTTTCTTGAGCTAACAACTAAGAACATTCAAGCCCTCCTGCGAAAACTCGCATCTAAGTATAAAGTTCTTGCTGATGTGTTGTATTGAAGATCATTTAATGGTCTCTTACTTAGATGCCTTAAAAAATATGAAATACCCACAACACTTGAACAAGCCCATGCAGGTGCTTGTGTTGGTCACTTTGGAGGAAAAATATTAGTTCAAAAGTTTATCCACATTGGATACTATTTGAGACATATGGAACAAGATTGCTTTGCATACGTAAAACAATGTCACAAATGTCAAGAACATAGCAATTTGATTCATGCTCCTGGTTATGAATTTCAAGCTCATGTTCCTATCTGGCCCTTTGCGGTTTGGGGTTTGGACATCATTGGAAAAATATCAGCACCTTCTTTCACTGGACATACATTCATAATCATCGCAAAAAATTACTTCATGAAGTGGGTAGAAGTGATTCCCCTTCGTTCAACAACTACTGATGTGATATGTCATTTCATATTGGAACACATTATTGCTCGCTTTGGACTTCCTTCAATGTTAGTTTTTGATAATGGTAAACCATTTAAGAATAATTATGTAAAGAAGTTCTTGGAAATGTTTAATATACAACATCGCTTTTCAACACCCTACTATCTACAATCTAACAATCAAGTTGAATCAACTAATAAAATGCTTTAACAAATCTTAAAGAAAACCATTAATAAACATAATAAGGATTGGGACATGCAGTTAACATATGCGCTATTGGCCTATCGCATGAATATTAGAGTATCCACAAGGACTACACCTAATAACCTCATCTATGGTACTGAGGAAATAATTCCCTTGAAGTTGGAGATTCCTACATTAAGAATCACTCTTCAAGGACTTATTGATGAAAATTATAAAGAACAATGGTTGCATCAGCTTGAAATGCTTGACGAACAACACATCAACACTTTTGAGCACCTTTAGGCTTACTCTAAGAGAAGGCAGTGTACCTACAATGAAAATGGCATCCCTCCTGTATTCAATAAAGGAGATTTTGTGTTATGTGAGAATCAACGTAACGTCAAGGCTGACCTAACTGATAAAGGAAAATTCAGCCCTAATTGGTTAGGACCTCATATAATTAATGCAAGCTATGGGTCTGGTGCATACACGTTAATAGAATTGGATGACACACCTCTTAAAGAACCTATAAATGTCACACATTTGTGTCAGTACTATGTCTAATGGTCTTGAATAGTGTGAATGATAAACTAGTGGTGTTAGAGTTACTATCGACAACGTTCTATGTGCTCTCGCATTGCTTCTTTCTTGACAATCAATTATTTGTGTGTCTTGAATACTAAAGTAATTATTTAAATGGTTACTTTAGGTTTCATGCTATTCAAGATAATCTTGTATGTTGTGTTATATTAGATCCTTATATGTATTTAATGTCCTTTAATTAGATAATAGGTGCATTTAATTTAACATAGCATACTTAATCACAATGCTATATCTAAGAGAAACTAGAATTATTTTTAATTAGATCACATAAAGCATGTTAAATCATGGAGACATTCATTAAATAGTCTTACAAAGATTATTTAATCAATCACATTACCATTTAACATTAAACACATAAACACAAATAATAAAACATCAAACGCTTATATATATATATATATATATATGTATAAGCATTTTATGTTTGTGTTTATGTTTTATTATTGATCTATTGTCATCATCATAGAAAATAAATTATAATTAATCCAACAAATTTCATATATATATATATATATATATCAAAGTTTTGTGTACATATCATCAATATATACAATGCTAATGAGGTCTATGACTGCTAGATCCCTCGAGATCTAGTGCTCACATTTGTCTAGAGGTGGTTCATCGGGAGATGGTATGCAATCATGATTGCGAGCCGCCGAATGCACTAAGAGAAAACTATAAACCAAGGGCCTCCTGACGCTCCCTTGCTAGTTGATCTCTCTCCTCCTATAGTCTAGCTACCTTTGAATGTAGTCTCTCAAACTTTGTTGTTGTTTGAGATGACTGTACATTTTGGGCAGCCTCGACTCAGTGCACACACCTCCTAAGACTCTCATATGCTTCTCGTACTCTAACATACGACACGAACAACTCTGGATCTTGCTCCATGATGGGTGGGGGCACATAGTCTATGTCAGTGGCCTCCTCATAGACTGATGGGGGCACTATCTCAACAACCACCTGACAATAGAGATCATGAAGATCTCTCACAACTCATGCAAGATAGAAACCATGAATATAATAAGTACACATCATGATATATATATATAGACATAAAAATAAAACATAAAGCATAGTAGTAAATCAAATGTCATCACCTAGCTCTCTAACGGGTTGTGTGAGGACAACCTCATCATGTGTAAGGGGCATGGAGGATGTGATAGCCTCTCCATGACTGTGGGTGTTGGTGCCTGTTGCAACTGTTGATCATGATCTAGTAACGTGAATGGGAGATGACTCTCCCCATTGGTGGCCCACTAGATCCTCATCTGCTACCTCATCATCCTCACTCATCACCTCCTCCTCCTCCCCCCCTCCTCCTCCTCCTAGCCATCATAGTCAGGATCTGTAGCCTCATCATATTCCTCATCTATCACATTTGTGAATATGTCTGCAGCCCTATAGCATATCTCCTCAACCCTATCCTCCTCCTCGTCTCCCTGATCTGGGAGTGGCCCTGCATCACCTATCAGCTCATCCATCGAGAATACAAGAGTTGACCATCCTACTAACCACCACTCATCATAGGCATCTATGGTACTGACATCATTAGCATTGGAGAAAATAAGCATATATGTATCATCATAATCAGAGTCACTATCGATGACATCGTCGACAATGAACCGCCTACCATCGTCAGGGCTTCAGGCACTCCATACTAATCTCCTAAAAAAGGGTCGTGTCCTAGGTAATATCTAGACTTGTCCAAACTGTTACATGACGCGATCATAGTAGAAAGGTCATACTATGTAATCATGTATGCCTATCAAAAACCTATCCATCTGTAATCTCCTCATTTGATGAGTCTCATCTGGCTAGTGTGGAATAAGCTGGCAAGGTCTCCAAATGATCTCCTCCTCATCTAGTTGGTTGAATTAGACTCTCCAAAAAAGTAAGTCACCATACTGCCATAGTCACCATAGTGGATAGTTGAATGTCCAACGATACCCTAGGGCTGATGCGCATGGAAATCCTATCGCTCTAGTGCACGTAATATGCTCCAAGTACCACACCTGTAGCAACATACAATGCACCATATTGTCGATCTCTCAAAATGAAAATCATCCAAGATCATAATATAGGTGCGCTAGGATGTTGCGCCCCCAAGCGTACATGGTCTTGTGCTCTACCATCCTCTGAATCATGTTTACTAGTCCTCCCTCTAAGTGTGCTCCCCAGTCATCAAGGATGAGAACTAGTGCTACAATAAACATCATAATCCGCACAACCAATGGGGCCCACAAATATAGCAACATCGCTATATATTGATTTGTGGCCTCACCATACCATCATGAACTGGACCTCCAAGGAAATACTACATATCATATTTCATCTCCTAAAATGACCGCTCCGCTAGGAAACATACCCTCTCACCTTGAATCAAAACTCAAACTATGTGATGTACGTCCTCTAGCGTAATGGTCATCTCGCCGATGCAAACATGAAATGTGCATGTGTTTGTGTTCCACCGCTCTGCAAGTGCCATCAACATAGCATCATGGTACCTCATGGGGGCATGAGGTACGCCTAGTGTAGAAGTTGATAATCCAACCTCACAAATCCCAATGAAAATCTACAAGCAAATAACCTGTCACCAAAGGAGATCAAGAGACATAAGAATGGTCCTGTGCAAACATGAAGTAAAAGATGCACCACCCGAGAAGTTAATAATTACAAAGAGATCAATCCTTAAGAAAGGAGATCAAAACCCTAAAGTGAAAACCCTAGGATGAGGATTAAATTAGCATGTGACAAGTGTCAAGATCATAATGAACGAGACAACATGACTAATTTAATAATGAAAAATAAATATTACTAAGTTTAGCTTAAGTGAAATAAAGTAAAGGTGACTTAATTAATTAATCAATATGATTAAATTAATCAAGTAAACAAACTATTACTCTAACACCCCGCTTAAGATGAACTTAGGGAAAAGCTAAAAAACTAAGGACAAAATGCATGAAAGCAAAGATGGGTCCCGAAAAACAAGGCTAGATGAGGTACCTATGTACAAATGTAAAAGATCTCTCACAATAGGAGAAAAGGAGAAAACCTCATGGGAAAAACTCCTCTCCAAAAGAGTGAAGGATGAAGAAGCCTCCAATCAAGAATAAATTGTCCCAAAAGATAGGAACAAAGGATGAACATGGAAAACACCACTGAAGCATGAAGAAGCTGCAAACACTATCGTAGAATGACTATTGAAATGCTGAAAGAAAAACCCTCTCTGAAAGAAATTATGATGATCAGGATCAAGAAGACAAGAATCTGCATGAGTTCCCTCAATGACACTACTTGAATCCAATGGAAAACCAAGGAAAAACATTTGGAACTCAAAGATACAGATGGAACACGTACCAATAGTCTAAAGAAATGATCGAGTGAAAATGGAAGGTCACCTCTAGAAATAGGAATGCAAGAGTGTCCATATGGTAAGTGCTCCATCTCACCGAAATGCATGGGTAACCAACCGCAACATCTGCCTAGTACATAGGAATAAATATTGTATACATAGCTCACTCCAATGCGAAACCAAGGAAGCATTAGCACCAACAATAGAAACCCCTCCATAATGCTGAAAAGGGAGAGGTGTGACAGCTACACTGAAACTAAATTCTTGAAATTAGTGCATGATGTAATGCCCTGTCTTAATAACCTAAGAATGTTGCAATTGTGTAATAAAGGTGTAATAATTTTTTTTTTAAAAGTATTAATATTATGTTAATTAGTTGCATACATTCATTAGGCTAAGTGACGTTACACTACTTTGAGTTTTCCATAAGTGACTTAAGTATTTCGCATTGCACATTTAATTAATAACATTAAAATAAACATTGCATAACATTGAAAATTCATTTGAATACCATTCATAATAACATAAAGTACATACATGTTTTTCCATACATTGCATTTGATAGAATATACAATACTCATCCATTTGATGAGGTAGTTCAAATAATAGTTACACTTTACAAATGATCACCTCACAACATTGAGGGATGTTTTACATTATACAATGATGAAAGTACAGATAAGATCCAAGTGCGAGCTCTCCATCCATAAAGCTCTCGATGCCATGATCATACTGGGGACCCAACGGAGTAAGGTGCATGTTCCACCCAACCATGTGGTACCCGTAGGTCCACCCCCCGTGCTAGGAGATAGTAATAAGGTTACCTAGACCTAATCTACTAACCCTAGACACTAGTACAAAACAAACTATGGGTTACATTGCTTCCAGATTTTAGACAATTGATTGTAATACAAATACAAGGTTAACTGTTATTCTAGGTGGAGTGTCATCACAATGATGCAAAGGTTACCCTGGTGTTTCTTCCTAGGTTTCGGCCCCCAATCCTTGGGTTACCCTGGTAACCTCTTACGAAACCCAGCCCCTATTGCATACTGTTGCGGAATCGAATGTCTTTTAAAGGAATAAGACACCGATTTGGCATTCCAGGCCTTCTCAACTTATACTCATGACTGTAGTAGCTCAAGAGTCATAAGAGAGGCATGCACATATTGTTAAAAGTTTTAAATCTAACTACTATGTCATTTAATTATCACTGACTTAGTTAACTATTTGTAAGTTACCCTGACACCACTTTGTGTGTCGGCCCTTACAAATAGCCACTCCCCTAAACATAACAAGGTATCTAAGTTTTCTGACTATGGTTTACAGGTGTACATTCATACAAAATACAATTTCAACACTATTCGTTACAAACATCAAAGTTTATGTTCACAAATATCTGGTATCTAAATACCATGCAAAAAAACATGTACACATCATTAACCAATACAGAATTTTAGTTTGACAACCACTATCCCCACTTTCACAACTTGATCTGGAAGACTTGTTTAATTGAGATTTTCCCATTTTACCTGACAAGGAAACAAGTTTTAAAACAAATTAAAAGAATATATCACATCTACATTTGGATATTCTAAATCCTTTCAAACAATATAATATGCATGGAATTATCTCATCTTAATTAAAATACGTTTTCAAATAATACTAGAAATTCACATGCATCAAAATTTAAAAAGAATATTTTATACATCTAAAATTTCAAGATTTTTTTTTTCTAATTTAATAATTTCACAAACTTAACATATATCTATATATAAACATATGATTATATGTAAATATATAAATATTGTTATAAGAATACTATGCTTAATTCCAACAAATATTTATATATATATATATATATATTCATATATATATATTCATATATATATATATATGTATATATATGTATATATATATATATATATATATGTATATATATATATATATATATATTCATATATATATATATATATATATATATATATATATGTATATATTCATATATGTATATATATGTATATATATATGTATATATATATATGTGGTATATATAAAATCTGGGTTAAATGAGTAAATGGAGGGAAACGGCCATAGCTCAGTGGGGTGAGGAGGCGGTGGGAGTTACTCCCACCGTTGCCTCCCCTAGAGGCGGCGGCTGTGGGAGCAGCCGCAACCACCTCCCACTATCGCCTCCCTTAGGGGCGGCGACTGTGGGGAAACCCCCACGGCCCCCATAAAAATAAAAACCCTTATAATTTTCATATATAATCTACAATGAAAAACACGAAATTTCATGGGTATAAAGGATTCAAAACCCTGCGGATTTGACAATTATAATCCTCATTTAAAATAATAACAATATAACATAACTTCAAACAAGTAATAATATCCGTACGGCGGCGATTTTTTTTTAAAATATTCAAATAAATCACATTTACATAATTCATTAAAACAACAATTAATTACAAAAATTGGGCATCAACATTCAACAGGAAATTCAAAATGAAATTACAACCCCTTCAAATGTTTAACAATTTTTGCTTCTACAAAATAATTTTTTTGTTTCACAGAGGTTTTAAAATATGGCAAGAATTTTCTTTCCCTTTTTCATCTAAAATTCTTCTCAGATTCTTTCTACTATTTAAATAAAGTTTTACCAAATTCCCAAAAGAACACAGGAAATACAAAATTAATCTATTCTCTAACTTTTAAAGAAAAGAAACAATCAAACAAGAAAAATACCTGAATAAAGATAATTGTCTGTGAAAGAATTCTTTTTTTCCTGTAGCGTACAAATCCCCAAATCTTCCTCCAAAAGAAAATCTTCAAATCCAAGAAAGCTTAACCAACCACCAAGATCCTCTAAGGGATCTTCCACAAATATACAACCAGAGAGATAACAATTTCTAAGAAATAAGGATTTTTACACAGAGAGTTTTTTTTTTTTTGCCCAAAAGCTTCTGATCATTTCCCCGTGAGGAAATTCAACAACCTCTATGATTTCCCGAGATCCAAAATATCCTCTCCGTAACAAATTTTCAACAACCCCAATGCAATTATTACACTCACACACATGTCGAGAAGTGGTTATGAAAATATCTTCTCCACTTCACGACAATTTTCCATTTCAAATTTGCATGCAATTTTAATTTATTCAATTTAAATTTTACAACCATTATTTCAATTTACATGCATTTTATTTTCTATTTATTTATTTTATAATTTTCAAATGCAATATAATTTACACACTTAATAATTTAATTTAATTTATTTATTTATTTAATTAAAATAGTTTAATCTTTTTAAGATCAATTATTTAACCAAATAAGCTAATTAATGAATTAAATTATCAAGTAAGTAAATCTCTACCACATTTAAACATTAATTAAATAACATTATTTAAAGCACAATAACTAACATTAAAATTAACCAATATTTAACTTTCAATAATTTATTCAAACAGAAAATGACAATACAAACCTATGACTCAAAACTAAAACAGACAAAGTACTAAGGCCAGGGTTATAGACTAGGCTAGGATAAACCAAACTACTATCTCCCGATCAACTTTTCTGTTGAGTCTTGACACGCTCAGACCTGAGTACCCAGGTGGAGTCGGTGTCATGTACCTGCAAATCCCTGCATCCAAGCAAATAACATGCATACAAATATATATAAAGCATTAAACAGGCACACCGTGTGGAGAAAATCACAGATATCGCAAGGCACTCACAAGCAAGTGATGCGATTCCGTTCTCCACACCAATACACTTCACAGCAAACTGATGAAATAAATTAACAGTTAGTCCATCATAAATATGTACATATCAATAAATAACTGAAAGTAATCATCTACGCTATATCCAATCATGTCTGAAATCAATAATCATCAAACAAGTATCGTCATGTCACAAAATAATCCACTATCGCTCAAAACCAGTGATCAAAATATCCAACAAAGCATCATAGGTATAACAGTGTGAAAACATAACAACAGAAAGCATAAGCATAAACGGAGGGGTACTACACATGAAGAGGAACCAAGAACATCTTAAGGTGCAGTCATAAAAGTAAAAGCAAATATAAAGGATGTGAAAACAAAAGTCACATACACATGAGAAAGGTATGAAGGCAAACATCAACCCCCATAACACTTTATATCATAGTGCTAGTACAACAAGGCACAAAGTGATGTGCAAGAATCCCAATACTACACATACAAAGATGAGACACTTTATTTTAGTGCATTTACAGATGATAAAAACATGCAATGTGAGCCCATAGGGTCCAAAAAAGACTACAGTTGAGAAGAAGGATTTATGGAAAAAACCAAAAATAAAATCTAGAAAGCACCTACAACATTGCGAAGATCTCGGAACAAGCTTTCTGACAATATCATTTTTTCCCATTTTCGACATCGTATGCAAAAGTTATGTCGAAAACACTAAAGGAAACTCTAGAAAAGAAAATCTGAATTTAACTGGAAATAACAGGGACCTAAGATAAAATATCCAAAAAGTACCTACACCACTGGAAATTACTCTGAGTCCTCTTTCCGTTGATATCTCATTTGCCTGATTTCGACTCCGTGGGAAAAAGTTATGGCCTCTGGAAGAAAATAGCCCCCAAAGGGAAAAAAACACAGTCACTATTTTAAATTTGACGGCTATATGGCCATCGCAATAGAACACGGGCCTACAATTGACGGCCAAATGGCCATCAATGCATTTGCACAATTTGGGCTAATTTAAAAAAACAAATTATTATTTTTAAATAATAAAAAAAATAGATTAATAATATTTTTTTTAAAGAAATTAATAAAAGAATGGGCGGTCGGCGGGTTTGGAAGCCACCGCCAATGGCATTAAATAACCTCATAGATACCATGTAGAAGTTGATAATCCAACCTCACAGATCCCAATGAACACTTGCAAGAAAATAACCTGTCACCAAAGTAGATCAAGAGACACAAGAATGGTGCTCTGCAAACATGAAGCAAAAGATGCATTACCTGAGAAGTTAATAATTACAAAGATCAATCCTTAAGAAAGGAGATCAAAACCCTAAAGTGAAAACCCTAGGATGAGGATTAAATTAGCATGTGACAAGTGTCAAGATCATAATGAACGAGATGACATGACTCATTTAATAATGCAAAATAAAGATTTCTAAGTTTAGATTAAGTGAAATAAAGTAAAGGTGACTTAATTAATTAATCAATATGATTAAATTAATCAAGTAAACAACCTATTACTCTAACACACAATACAATCCCGTAATCTGTAAAATCTTTGTGTCCTTTTTTGAGAGAGTGGGAGCTAGGTCTCAGAGGTGATTGATATATCTGCCACACAGACACTACTGCAAACGAGTAGGAATCTAACAAAAAAGCAAAAATATGTCCTATAAGCATTCTAAAATCTTCAATCTCTACATCAAAAATTAAAAAAGTATACTAAATTTGTTCTAGTGTACTCTCCTAAGGGTCCTAGACACTTTAGACCCCTTTTGGGACACTTTGCAAAGAAACGGGACACTTCGCGACAAAAACGGACACTTCGCAACAAAAGGGGACACTTTGTGAAAAAAGTGGACACTTTGCAAAAAAAGGGACACTTTGCAAACTTTTCTTCCAAGGCCCTATATTAACTTAGAAATGTGTACAAATAAAAAAAATGTGTAAGGACAAAGCTAAGGTAGAAAAATCAACTCACCTGATGATAATGCTCGACGCGGGCTACCTAATCTCGTAGGACGTTCAGTCTAGCAGGCACGTAATCTCATCAGCTCGACATCTTCAATTACTCTTCACCAAAATCAAGCTACAAAAAGGTAAATGACAAATAGTTAGAAGTTACTTCACTTTTCATTCTTATATCAATTAAAATTAGGGTTTTTACTATACTAGGGTTAAAAAGTTCCTTTCATTCAAATTAACATAACGAGGGCTAGAGAGCTTCATTTTTTATGTCGTTTGTTGCGTTGGAAACATGATTCCACTCTCATCCTCATCAAATGTCTATCATCATGTGGTATGGTACTTGGAAATACCCTATGATATGATCTACCTTATTTGATGTGGTTAGATTGCTACCTTGATTCCACCTCCATTAAGCAAGCAGAATCAAGGGGGCATGCATCTACCCTCGATTTTGATTTCTAGAAGAAGTTAGATAAGAGGATTTTTGGGACAACTAACAAATTCATTTTGTAGGATGCAGTTCCTAACATTGTGGTTTTGCAGATAGCTACAGTGGGTGTTGCATTCTCCCGTATGAGTATCCTTTTATGAAGTAAAGTGTACTATTTAGAGTCCTTTAGCTTGCATATGCACATAGAGTCATATGGGCACTAAAGTGCGGGATAAATGTTGCCATGGAAATTGTACTCCCTTCTTGGAGATAGTACAATTCCTTGCCTAATTTGGACCTATTTTGGCACCCTTGCATTAATTACCCTTTAAATCATCATTAATAGGCCCCTAAGACCCATTATTTTAGATCTTGAGACTTATTTCAGCTAAAACCCCGATAAAATCATTTAAAACATCAAAAATCTTGAAAACCCACCTCAAAAATCTAGGGTGGGACTCATTCACCACTTTGGGCGAATGAGTCCCATTTGGGGCTTTTTTAAAGTTTTGAGTGAGAAAATCATTAGGAGAAATTTACATAAAAAATGGGCCTCCTAAGGAACTATAAAAAAACAAAAATTATCTCATATAATACAAATTATTTAAATATGAAAAAATATAAATTACTTAACTACATGAGTTAAGTGGGGACACAAGTTTCTATTATAATTCCTTGAAAAACTAAAGTCCATGATTTTTTAAAAGTGGTAACATATATTTCTATTATAATTTATTAAAAAACTCAAGTTCATTTTCTTCATTATTTATTTTTTATTTAAAAACTCTTAAACTCAAGTTTAGTAACTTATATTTCTATTATAATTTATTAAAAAAGTCAAGTTCACTTTTCTTTTCTTCATTATTTGTTTTTCAAATTGTTTATTTTTATTTAAAAAGTGGCAAAGTAAAAGTAACTTTAAATATTTTATTTTTCACTTAGTATTTTATTATATATATATATGATTTTATAGATTTAGATTTATTATGTTTGTATGTTTATTTAAATAAACACATTTATAGGTTTTATAATAGTATATTTATATTTAAAAATTATGTTGAGGGATATCTTTTTTTTCATAGTCTCTTTGATTTTCTCATTTTATTTCATTTGCAAATATTTTTTATTTTTAATTTTTAATTTTTCGAATTATTTTTTCCATAGTTTCATGATCTTCTCCAACTTTTTATCCTTCCAATAGTTTCCAATTTGTTTTTTTGGTTTTTTTTTTTATTTTGTCTAATTTATTTTATTATTATTTTAAAGGAATTTAATTCATGAGTTTAATAAAGACTTTTTTTCTCTTATAAACTTTTTAATTATTTTTAGAAACTTGTGTGAGAGGCGTTTAAGATGGGAGTGAGATGGGAAAATGCTTAAGTTAAAATTATTAAGATTTTAGTTATAACATATGTGACTTTAATAAAGACTTTTCTTTTTCCCTTATAAACTTTTTAAAGATAGATAAGGCTTTAAAATAAAATGAGAAGTAATTTCATGCATTAGATATTTAAAAAGTAATGAGTTATTTTATTCATTAGGTATTAAACATAAATAAATATAAATAAAGGTATAGAATAATAATGGGACACATGTATATATGTCATTATAAATATAATTATAAATAAATGAAATTTAATTTATTATTATATTATAATTCTTAAATACGACATAAAATAAATAAATAAATAAATTTAATTTTTGTATGATTAATGAATTTGTTAATAATAATTAAATATGTACATAAATGACTTTTATGATTTTTATGATTTTTTAATATTTTTTTAAATGTTTCTTATATTTTTTCTTAAAGAATAAAAGCATTTTTTTGAAAATATAAAAATTTCTATAATAGAACTTACGAATACAAATCTAAAAAGAAAAAAGAATATTTTATATTTAGAAAGATGAATGAGATAGAATAGGATATGTAGAGTTAAATTAACCATCATGAGTTAATTCATAAGATTTTAGAAAGTTTTATTTTATAAAATAAATAATTTCATTTTTCTTTTGGATGATGTCACTGTACAAGTTGATGTCATCTTTTAGTTGATTTTTGATAATTTAAAAAGCTAATATGTCATCCTTAGGAGGCCCATTTTTTATGTAAATTTTCCCTAATGCACCTTTTTAATTCAAATTTTTGGTTGTTGTCAGCCTTTGAGATCTAGATAACAGTAAATTAGGTGTTAATTCCTATATAAGCAAGCTTCTAAGTCATTTTTTCATCTAAGAAAGCATTTTCAAGAGAAATTTTCAAGACACAAGCATCAAGAATCTTCAAGAATTCTTTCACAAGAGCATTCAAGTTTGAAAAGCAAGCAAAGTTGAAGTCTTGGAGCAAAATTAAAGTGTTTTTTCAGGTCTTTAAGCTCACTTTCATTCAAGATCTAGCATTGTCAAGGGTTCATCATGTTTGTCTATGGTGAATCGTGATGAATTCTAGGTTGGGGAGATGCAACTAGCCATCAAGCCAAGCCTAAGGACTTGTTTCTTAAGTGATTTCATCCTCCATTATCACTCTACATTCAACCTAAGGAAGGTACAAGCATCATTAGGGCTCATTTGGGTGATTAGAGATCTCTCAAAGTGAGTCATTCATCTTCATGTTTCCATTCATGCATCATATTCTTGCACATTAGAATAGGGTTGCATTGTGTTTTAGATTTCCTAGTCTTAGACACACTTAAGGCTAGGGTTTATGTTCACATTTACATTCAAGTTTCATTGTTTCTATCAAGGTTTAATTACCAAACTAGGGGTTTGAACGAGGTGAACCCCCAATAAGAAAATCAAGTCTATATTTCGTTTTGCAGGTATTTTCTCATATTTGGATCCAAAAACTAGTTTGGAAGGGAAGGGAAGAGATTGGAGTACAAATCTGAACTTGAAATTCATGAAAAAGTGGAACGAGATTGATTTTCCAGAAGTGGCGAACGAGTCCCACTACAACAAGATTTTTTGTAGATTTAGATACCCTTTTTACCAAAATCCATTCATGTGCAAAAACCATGATTTAGGACTGATTTTCCTAGATTGGTGAATGAGTCCTAGTAGGTCAAAAAGTCAAAAAATTTAGTGTTCGAGAATCCATTCAAGTCTATTTCAGATTTCCAGGTGCACACCTTTCATCTTAGAGCTTTATGTTTTGTTTCATTTACATTTCTAGGTCATTTTGTAAGTCATTACATCATATTAGGTTTTAGTATTACATCTTGCATTGCATTTATCTTTCCAAGTTCTTACTTGGTGGTGAGCTCCTCATTAGTTTACAATTAGCCCCTAGGACAACCCTATTGCAAGATCTCTTTCTTCTTTGCATTGAGATCTCTAGGGTTATCCTTGAATGGAATAGCTTGAAAGTGGGTGTGCTCTAGGTCCTAAGTCATACTAAAGCATCTAAAGCCCCATTTTTAAGAGGTTCAAAATATAAGTTCACAATATGAGTTGTATTTCCATAGAATCAAGTGCATTACATGAATTATACTCTTTATACACAATACATGATGATCAAGTCTCTTCTATATCTCATGTTGAGTCTATGGATATTTTTCCTTCACATGATGATAGCTTATGTCTTGATGGCACTTTATTATATTTCCATGTTTTTATTGCTCATACATTCTCCTATTCTACATTGCATGATGGCATTGCAAGCCTTAGAGAGGAAATAGTACATGATGGTTATAATAGGTCTAATGAAACCTCTTGATATTTTAATTCATTCTTACTGTCTTATTATATGCACATAGATGATGACATTTGTTGATAGTGAGGTTAGATTATACCTAAGTGGTATACTTGTACAATGGTTTGAGTCATCTTGCTTTCTCTGATATTCTTTCTTAAGCTTGACCAATTTTTTTTATTGCATACTTTTTATCCCAAATTCACATGAGGATAGTATGGACACAAAGATGACCTCTCGTTAGTTATATTTCAATCGCAATCCATCTATTAATATTGCTTATGTGTTTCCTACGCCTACCTTTCATGTGCACCCTAATTCACATGATTATAATCTTATGGGGCACACTCAGCAAAGGTTAGGAAGAAGACAAGATGTCAATTTACTGCAATCTATTTTACCAATTAATATAATTAATTTACTTCTTGCATCTCAAGTTCCACTAAAATAAAGGAATATGACACCATTCAACTAATTGGAAGTACTCAAGATTCTATCTATGGGAATTAATGTGTACACTACCTTTTTATAAATAAATAATACAAAAGGATTTAGAAAAATGACAAGCTACATCCAATGCAAATCTATAATTAGTAACATATTTGATAGTCTACTAGCAATATGAATAGTCATGATATCATTCAATGAAATAAATTCCATTGAAAAATTACTTATGTGTTACCTTTACATATCATGGTTGAATATGGTGGAGTAACCATTAAATGATCCTTAGTTGATAATGGATCTAGCCTTAAGATATATATTGAGGACTGTGTAAACCTATTTCTAGTAAAATTATCTATCATAGAACCATTAGATCTTACTAGTCAAGGATTTGATAATATCCCTACAACTTGTTCAAGTGTACCATTGTTTTTCCAATCCAACATAGCCCATGTATGTTAAGATGCATTGTTTTGTGTGATGCTTAATAAATTGAATTATAATATTTTTCATGGTAATTTTGTAGTTCTATGTTATGAGAGTTATTCCTTCTACTTTACATCAATGTGTTAAATATTAATATGAAGGATATTAGATTTTTAAATTATTCTATTCCAATATTAGTGGATAATAGATGATTAGAAACTCTATTATATACATATAGATCCTAAACCATATAATAAGTGTGATCAAATTAATATATATAACAAATTTATTACACAAAATTATCCCTTAGGAAATGATTCTAGCACATTACATGGTGACTATTAGGGTTCAATAAATTTTACATCTTTTGGTTTTGATGAATATCATGTGAATCCTAATGCTTATAGTATTCTATATTTATATATGGAACCACCTATCTATGGTAAAGTGCCCAAAGCATATAAGGATGCAAAGGATATGTGTATATGTGAAATTGATCCTAATAGTGACACATATTCTACATCACCATCACCTCCTCCTATACCATATTTAAAAAAATGGTCTTGGATATAATCTTATGAAAATATTAGATATAGAGGAAATCGAATTGGAAAAAATAAATAAGATTATAAATTATTTTTGGAACTAAGTGAAAATACAATACATTGTGGAATATGATAGCAACCTAAGAACATGACTAGATGGTTAGAAGAATGAAAACAAAAAGGAAAAGAAACTAAACTGAAATTCATCCTATACCATCATAAATTATCACCCTTGACAATTTCACACTATGTTTGGCCCCCCTTGAGTGCTTGGGCCTAATTATGCTTATTATTTGCCTATTTTATTGCCATCTTCAAAAAATAAATCAATTTTGGGAATTAAATTTAATTATTTATTTAACAAGAACTCAAAAACCAAAATAGGTCTTGACAAGGGTTCCCTCACCCTTGTCTACCCTATTTTGGCCCAAAATTTAGTAGTTATTGTTGGTATTAATATGTTTGCAAATTTAAATTAATTTTTCAATCTTTCAAAAGAATTATTGTGGGAAATATTAAAATGCATATAAATATAAGTATTTTTCACCATTTAAACATCTAGGAAATTTAACAAATTTGATAATCAATTGAGCATACTAAAAGGAAATTCAAGAGTAGAATAAGCAACATCTAAAACACTTTCATCATTCAAGATCATGTTTGTAATGCATCATTAAATCCATGTTCAAGCATAATATTATTTCATGTTTTATGTTTATTTTATTGTAAGTACTAACATTTACAAGACCTTTAATAAACTAGCAAGTTCTCCTTGTATGAGATGTGTCAAATGACCTCAATCCATCAAGGAATGTGGATTTGAATGGTAAGTTGCAACATTGTGATTTATCATTTATTTTTATTCATTTGCATATAACTGACCTCTAGAGGGTAAGCACTCTTTATCCAACATCATAATAGTCATTGTAGAGGTGGAAACACCAAAATGGGGTTTGACTTAGGCAAGCCCATATGGCACAAACCTTCATCTCTTCTCTTTCTTGTAGGTTACAGATCTGAAGTGGATTTGGATAATATTGAAGACATCAAATCAAGATCAAGCATACAAGTACCTCCTTTCAAAAAATTGGGGAAAGATAAATTATTCATCGACTGATGAAGTTTGAAGCTAATTATGATAGAGAAGCACTTATAGACTATGATGCTCTTGTGTAGGTTTTGTAACTAAAAAAACCCTCATTTTTCAAACAAGGGTTCCCTCACCCTTTTCCAACTAGTTTGACTCCAAATTTTAATATCAAGTTCCACATTTCTCACTCTCTTCTCTCCAGCTTTCTTTTTTTGTGCATTATTTATGTGTTTTTTCTAAAACAGTGACAATTGGTTGTAGTTGCATAGTTGACCTACTTTTACAATTATAACACATATCACATCATTTCATCCTCAAATCCACAAATAAGGGACCAAAACCCTAATCAACCATTCTGGATTTTCCTTGAGGAAAGTAGCCAAGTGGTCTCTTTTGATCATTTTTGTGTCCCCTGAATGTTAAAGGTGAAAAGTGTGGTTTAGGATAATATAAGCCCTAGATCCATTTTTCAACCTTCAATTTTGGTGAACCCAACAACTCTTACAATTACAAAATTATGATTTATATTTGTATTGTTTTGAAATCCAAGTTAATGATAGGTTATCTGAAAGTGTCATTCTTCAAAGTACATTCATGTTATGTTAAACATTTAAAAAGTAAAGCTTTGCATCTCATTATTCCTTTCATAAAATTAAAAAGTGTTACCTTTCCAGTATTTCAGAGATAAATCTAGTTATTTTTCATGTATTGTATTCTCAAAATTATCATTTATCAAATGATTTGAACTTATTTCACTCACTAAATTTATTTAAAGCATCAAAATTCATGTATGCATGTGCCTCATATAAAAAAATTATTCTATCTTACATTTCTAAAATTCGTTTTGATCTCATACCTAAACTTGTTCAACCTAATATCCTTACACACTGTGTTACCTTTCTGTACTTGTAAACATTCAAAATTCCTTATAATTTTGTTTCATCATCTACCACACCTGTATTCACCTCTTCTCTCATCAATTTTCAAAACAACAATCTTCCAATCACTAACAATAGTCCTACACACTCCAACTTATATAATGGACTCAAACATCCCTACAACAACTAGTTGCATGTAAATCCTAAAATGCTCAAAATCAAATTAGAAAACAAGTTTCCTCTCCTACAACTATACCTTCTATTCCCACTTTCACTCTAGTCATAACATCTACCACACAATATAGTAATTGTCTTAGCACTAGTTTGGGAATTTCTTTTGGGAATCCTTATAATTTTGTTCCATCATCTACCAAATCTCGATTCACTTATTCTCTCATCAACTTTCAAAACAAAAATCCTCCAAACACTAATAATAGTCCTACATACTCCACAAATTTCTATTCCTAGACTAGGGAGCCATTGCCCTTGTCATACTATTTTCAACCTGAAACTTAGTGAGAGTTATGTCTCTATAATCTATGTTCATACCTATTTATTGTTTCTAAGTATATGTGTTTCTTCTATCATCACCACCTTTCTTTCTCCTAATTGTATGAAAAATTATGTGTCTTAAATATTCTAATTAATTTATGTGCTTCATGACCTGATGTTCTATATTAAATATTCCTCTGAGATGAAGCTATACACTCATGGCTTCTCATGTTGCAACTACATGTGGTGTTCAGCCCAAGTTTGATAACTCTTTCACTCAATAAATTACAACTACACAATCAATCTTTGAACCTCTTCCTACTCCCACTTTTCCCATGCATTTTGTATCACCAATCATTCATGTAGACTTGGAAGCTATTGTTGCACATGTCCCTAGAGATAAAATCAAAAATTCATACAAGGACTTGAAAATCCTTCAATTATACTTAAGCACTAAATCCTTGGTTGAAGAGATCACCCCCCTTGTGGATAACCTTATAAATTTAATCAATAATTTTTAAGGAATAGAAGTGTTACGCAACCCAGTTCATATAGTGGACTCAAACATCCCTACAATAGCTAGATGCACTCAAATCCTAAAATGATCAAAATAAAATTAGAAAACAAGTTTCCTCTCCTATAACTATACCTTATATTCTCACGTTCACTCCTCTAGTCATAACATCTACCACACAATATAGTAATTGTCTTAACACTAGTTTGGGATTTTCTTGTGGGAATCCTTATAATTTTGTTCCATCATCTACCACACCTCCATTCACTCCTTCTCTCATCAAATTTCAAAACAACAATCCTCCAATCACTAACAATAATCCTACACACTCCACAAATTTCCATTCTTGGAATAGGTAGCCCTTGCCCTTGTCATACTATTTTCAACTTGAAATTCAATGAGAGCTATATCTCTATAATCTTTGTTCAGATTTGTTTATTGTTTCTAAGTATATGTATTTCTTCTGTCATCACTACCTTTCTTTCACCTCATTGTATGAAAACTTATGTGTCTTGAATATTGTAATTAATTTATGTGCTTCATGACTTGATGTTCTATACTAAACAATCCTCTGAGATGAAGTTATAAACTCATGGATTCTCATGCTGCAACTACATCTGGTGTTCAATCCAAGTTTGATAACTCTTTCACTCAAGGAATTACAACTACACAATCAATATTTGATCCTCTTCCTACTCCCACTTTTCCCATGTCTTTTGTATCACTAATCATTCATGTACACTTGGAAGCTATTGTTGCACATGTCTCTGAAGATAAAATAAAAAAGTTATACAAGGAATTGAAAATCCTTCAGTTATACTTAAGCACTGAATTCTTGGTTGGAGAGATCACCCCCCTTGTGGATAACCTTATAAATTTAATCAATAATTCATAAGGAATAGAAGTGTTATGCAACCCAACTCATATAGTGGACTCAAAGATCCCTACAATAGCTAGTTGCACTCAAATCCTAAAATACTCATAATCAAACTAGAAAACAAGTTTCCTCTCCTACAACTATACCTTCTATTCCCACTGTCACTCCTCTAGTCATAACATCTACCACACAATATAGTAATTTTCTTAACACTAGTTTGGGACTTTCTTGTGGGAATCCTTATAATTTTGTTCCATCATCTACCACACCTCCATTCACTTCTTCTCTCATCAATTTTCAAAACAACAATCCTCCAAACACTAACAATAGTCATACACACTCCAACTCATATAATGGACTCAACCATCCCTATAGCAGTTAGTTGCACTTAAATCCTAAAATTCTCAAAATAAAATTAGAAAACAAGTTTCCTCTCCTACAACTATACCTTCCATTCTCACTTTCACTAACATCTACCACACAATATAGTAATTATCTTAACACTAGTTTGGGACTTTCTTGTGGGAATCCTTGTAATTTTGGTCCGTCATTTACCACACCTCCATTCACTTCTTCTCTCATCGATTTTCAAAATAATAATCCTCCAATCACTAATAGTAGTCCTACACACTCCAAAAATTTCCATTCCTGGACTAGGGAGCACTCGCCCTTGTCATACTATTTTAAACCTGAAATTCAGTGAGAGTTGTGTCTCTATAATCTCTATTCGGACCTATTTAGTGTTTCTAAGTATATGTGTTGCTTCTTTCATCACCACCTTTATTTTTCCTCATTGTATGAAAACTTATGTGTCTTGAATATTGTAATTAATTTATGTGATTCATGACCTGATGTTCTATATTAATAATCCTCTAAGATGAAGTTATAGACTCATGGCTTCTCATGCTACAACTACATCTGGTGTTCAACCCAAGTTTGATAACTCTTTAACTCAAGGAATTACAACTATACAATAAATATTTGATCCTCTTTCTACTCCCACTTTTCCCATGTCTTCTACAACACCAATCATTCATGTAGACTTGGAAGCTATTATTTCACATGTTCTGGAAGATAAAATCAAAAGTTATACAAGGAATTGAAAAGCCTTCAATTATACTTAAGCACTGAATCCTTGGTTGGAGAGATCGCCCCCCTTATGGATAACCTTAGAAATTTAATCACAATTCATAAGGAATAGAAGTGTTACACAACCCAGCTCATATAGTGGACTTAAACATCCCTATAGCAGCTAGTTGCACTCAAATCCTAAAATTCTCGAAATCCAATTAGAAAACAAGTTTCCTCTCCTACAACTATACCTTTTATTTCCACTTTCACTCCTCTAGTCGTAACATCTACCACACAATATAGTAATTGTCTTAACACTAGGTTTGGGACTTTCTTGTGGGAATACTAATAATTTTGTTCCATCATCTAGCACACCTCCATTCACTTCTTATCTCATCAATTTTTAAAACAAAAATCCTCCAATCATTAACAATAGTCCTACACACTCTAAACTCATATAGTGGACTCCCAATCAATTTTTTCCTAAAAGGTCTAAAAGACCTATGTTCGCCCGCGATTCCACCTTGCACCTTATGATGACCCATATCTTATAAGGGTTTACAACCCCAACCAAATATCTCAAGTAAAGATTTGATGTCCATTTTTGGACTTGATTCCCACAAAAAGTCCAAAAAGATAGGAAAATTATTAAGTTCTTGTAGAATTAGGAAGCCCAATAGGACTATTAGTCTCATATGGATAGAATTCTAACCCAATCTTGGCTTAAGTCCTCCTCAAACAAAGAATGCTAGTATAATGATGTAACTTATCCAAAATTTAGTTATCGAATAGAAGTTTGATGTTTTTATATTCCTTCTAGGTATTATAAATGTTTGATATCAGTGAAGATTGTATTGGAGAGGAAGTGTCCATTGAGGAGAGGAGAGAGAGAAAAGACAAGATATCTAAAGCTAGAAAAATCCCTATTACCATGAAGTACAAGTTACAAGGTGTCCCTAGTGTGTCTAGATTCACTTCTAAAGTGATGAAGATCACAAATATAGAACTAGGACACATCAACTTGGAGGATTTTAAAGAAGGAACATTTTCCCATGATACCTCTCCTAGGGCCCAAAATATTGCCAATTCAGGATTAGCACATGTGGCTTCCTTCTTAGTAGCAGTGTAATACCCATAACTCATATTAGTTATAGCGCAACACTATGACCCTTCAAATAGGAAGATTGACCTATCTGCACACATGATTAGAGAAACATTTGACTTGCCTCCCTACACTTAGCTAAAAATGACAAATAAAACAAAAGAAATTGGGGAATACAAGGATATAAGTGGGAATATCAAACACCTCAACAAAATATGGCTCATAAATGAGAGGAATTTTGTTGCCAAGATTCCACAAAAACTTACAAGATCATATTTCTATTAAGAAGTTGGAGACATCATCACTATATTATGCAAATCCTTTGGCAAAGAAGGGTCAAGGACATATGATACATGGATATTTAGCTTCATCCATGCCATCTTGAAAGGAGAGGTCTTTCTGGATTGGGGGAAGATTGTATCACATGTTATTCATGCTCAACTGACCACAGTAAGAGACACCAAACAATTCTTCATGTCCTCTTATGTGATATATCTAGCAGCTAGAGTTGGAAATTTCCCAAGATTAACTACTAAGGTAATTAGAGGAGAAGCTCTTGGGTAGAGTAAGATATAGGAATTCTAACTCCAATTGGAACTAAAAGAAGTGGAAAAATATTTCAAGAGAGTCAATGATGCTTTCCTCTACCCATTTATAAATCAACTCATTGTGGATATTGGGTCTAAAATGTCTAAGGAATCTATGGCATTGATTAAAGAATGGGGAAAATGGTTCATCCAATTTTGAAATTCATACATCAAGATATGGAGTTTTGATAAGGCACTGCACTTGCTGCATAGGAATTACAGTTACAATTTGATCTTAATTGAGTTCTCCAAGCAGGTTATGGAAGTGCATCTCAAGTTTTCAAAACACAAAGCAGGGTTGAAATACCCTTTTCAGTTAGGATTTTATGGATTTCCTATTATTTCTTCTAAAACCACCTTGGAGGAATTAAAAGCATTGAATTTGAAGCCCTATATTCCTAGAGAGAATTTTGATCCAAATGGAAAAATGAAGGATCTAAGTCCCTCCATGTTCAAATTTCATAAGCTAGACATTGAAGACTTTGGGGCTGACCTTCAAGATGATTTCAAGGTTATAAGGATGAGTAATGACATGTTAACTATCTTCCAAATGAAATAATTTTGGATAAGGGATGACATTTTGAAAGGATTGTCAAATGATGGTTAAACCTTAGATCCAACATGTACGACATAAACAAGATTGCTAATAAAACATTGGACCCAATAGATTGGTTCAAAAAATAATATCCTTCTATTAGCTTTGTGTCTGAAAAGTTCCTTGAACGGAGAAACACATGGGTTGATTTAAGAATCAAAAGCTTCAAGGGTAAGGAAACCCAGCCTAAAAGAAAGAATAAATCTACTTACAAAGGGGTCCTCTCCATCAATTCTAGTAGAGTATAAGAGGCGAAAGAGGAAGGAAAAGGTGCAAGCTCAAGAAATCTTTAGCACTGAGAAAATGATGGAGAAGGTAGCACAATCCTTCAAGACAACCTCAATGATATATAAGGATACATAAGAAGGGATAGATATGGATTAGGTGTAATTCCTATTTCCCAAGCTCTCCCAATAGAAGATACCCCAAGGAAATTTCCAAAAAAGGATGTCGAGGTATAATTACTGATCATTGAGGTGGTAAATTTAATGGATCTTCCTTCTTCCACACCTTCAAAATAGGAGCCACGACAAACACCCTTGCAGCAAGGTGAGGAGGAGAGCCAAATAAGTGATCAGATGGATATAGAACCTAATCCAGTTAAATATAATCTTGTCGATGAAATAAAGGAATTTGAAGATGATCCTATGGATGCTCAACAATACCAAAGAAAGAGAAAGATCCAGAAGATCAAAAATTTCATGATGAGCAATAAAAGTTAGAAATCACAAGAGAGTTAGAAGAAGAAGAGAATGTATTAACTATCGAGGAACAATAAGAGCTATTTGAGAATGCAGAAAGATAGGAATAGAAAGATCAAGCTTCCTCATCAGCAGTAGGAGATAAAGAACTAGAAACAAAAGAACAATCTAGTGAAATTCAAGATGAAAGACAAATAGATAACCTAACAGGTGTGCACTCAAGCATAGCTTCTTCTTGGTTAAAATTGAATCTAGAGAAGAAGAAATAGGTGATGGTTTCTCTAATGGCTAAATAGGACGCATCATTTGAGGCTCCTATATTGATGACCTACAAAGAAATGGACTCTTTAAATGGGATGAAAAAAATTCAATTTTTAAACAAGTGGATTAAAAAATTCAAGAAATAAATGGAGGATTTTTTGGTCTCTAGATACCAACAATATGAGAAGTCTTATAATTAAGAAGATGAGGTACAAAAATATACTAACAACCTGAGGGATGAAGACAAAAATTATAGGCAACACCTAAAACACCTTATGGAGTTAAGTAAAAGAGGGCCAAAAGAGTTGAAGAAGATGGTTATTTTAGGTGATGAGGATATCAGTTTTATGGATAAGAGCATTAATATATTATCTTTTAAAATGGAACCTATAGTTGAGCACAAATTAAATCTGTTGAAGTTACATAAAGAGTTATATGAAAAATCTTTAAATTTTGAAAATTTTGTGGTCAACATCATCATTTCAAAGCTTTTTTTATAGGATAAACATGGATTGGACACCCTACAAGCTATTAAGAGAATTTGGTAAAAGAAGATAGAAGGGGAAACCAACTCAACACAGGAGACAAAAAGAGACCAATTTGGATAGATTAATGAATATCAAATCCGATATCATATGGCTCAAAGATGACGTCCAGAGGTTAGAGAGGTGTATTTTAGGAACATTCAATAGTTTTAAAAAGATCAAGTTCATAAATTCTTATAAAGCATTTATTTCACACCATTTTTCATAGTTAGGTTTTCATAAGAAGTTGGTCTTAGAAGGGATATATTTGTGCACTTGTTGGCCTCCTCTAATGGTTCAATAACTAAGCCCGTAAAGCTATAACTTAGAGATTAAACATCTAAACTAAGTAGTTATCTTTCTCATTATGAAGGTTCATTTAATTGTCAACCCAGGGATGTAAACTTGAAACGGGTTAGCATTGTATGTGCACTAGGACTCAACTGTAGTCATCCTTAAACTAGAAAACAAATAGTACTAGAAATAAACTATTGGAAAGAAATTAACATAAGCACTAAGCATGAATCAACAACTACACTGAGCATCAACAACTGAACTAGAAATGGATGAAAAAAATAGAAATATCAGCAAACAGATAGGAAGTTACTCTATTTGCGTTGGCTGCAGGAACAGTCATAGAACATAGTTCCAATGGCTACAGGAACAGAAAACTGTTGAAACTAAAAATAATTACTGAATAGAAAAATAAATTTTAAAATGATTGGGTGGAATTCTCACCAAGTGGGCCCCCTTGAATGATTCTTCCCTAATCTAACTCATGTAGCAAATCAGAATATCATTTTATTCCTTGAAAAAAATATGATTACAACATATCAACAATATGACTATATTACTTTAAAAAAAATGTAAGTACAATCTCAAAACATCCAACCTTATGAAAAGGGGCATCTAACCATTATTTAGAGAGGGAAAAACTTCTAATTAACCCTAACTAACTAGGCAGTAGACTCCAACAAAATAGGAGGATGCCATTTATTGAAAACATGGAAAAGAGAGGGAGGAAGTTATGCATGTTCCAGATTTAGTCAAAGCAGACTTGCCCCAACGAAGATCCAGCACAACAACACTTCCTAGATTTTCTCAACTAACAAACATGATCATTTAAAAGGTAGTTACAACTTCCACACGAACTAGGAATTTCCCTCCATTGACCTCTTAATGACCATCCTTTTGACTTCCTTAGCAACCGACCAGCTAGCAGGAACTTCTTCTACTTTGTAGGCTTCATTTATATCAACATCTTAATGTGAACTTGCATAATGACATTAGCATGCACAAAAAAATTGCATATCCATAATTACCTTAAAGTAACATCCATTCAACCACATGTAAAATTAATATAGATAATTCACATAGCATGTTAATTTCATCAAAAGTCACAAGGATAAGTCTATGTCCAAGGTTCATAATTCTAGGGAAATAACATGGAGAATGCTAATAACCAGGTGCTAAAGTTTATAGTATCAACAACAAATATATGATAAACCCTATCAAAATTGAGCCATTATATGGACTCATCATTCCCCCCAACCTAATGATTTGTTGGTCCTCTAGCAAAGGGAGCTCTATTCCTTTGCCTTATCAAAGCTTTGAAGTCACCAGTTGCCAACTATCCCAGATAAGTCTCTGTAGTATCTGAATTGGGATCCTAGTAGAACACCTGCTTGTTTTCCAATCTACTCCACCTCGACCTTTCTATAGCTATGTCATAGTGATAGTATATGTAATATGGTACTTTCCACAACAAAGTAGGTGGCTGGAATGTTAATGGAAGCCAATAGTGTTGCTTTACCCTTCCAAGCTATATGTACCTAGTGCTTCATTTACATGCAACAACATAATTTTGCAAAGAATGGGGTTCAACCTATTTTAATTGATCTGGTAAACTATTTCATCTCGGTGATAGGTACTCCAATACTATTTTCCCTATAGTATCAACTACCTACTCATATTCCTGGTATGCTTCATCCCTAATAGGCATGATCTTGTTTTTGTAGCTCAAACGATAAAGAATTATGTGTCATGTATAGTAAATGTTTGAAGGGTTATTGGATTCAGCTCTAAGAGGCAAGGGGGTATGGATTTCTCTTTCCCTATATATTTTAACCTATTTCCCCCAAGTGACTTCATTTTGGATCCATGACATAAATGCCCACAAGTGAATATCTCCAATGTATAACAATGGGTTCTAGTCATGATCGTTAGGCACAACATAATTATGCAAGTATAATTCACGCAACATATTTTTAACCTCAAGAGGAGAGGATTGTTAGGCTTGGAAGAACTCATGTGGGGTTTCAATAGAAGGGCTTAAACCTAAAATAACCCTTGATAGTTTGAAAGAAATATGATGCTCCTTCAAATGTAGTGCATATGCTCTGGGAGGAGTTCTGCATGCCATCATTTATGGTACTAGAGCCACCACATTATCTACCTTATCCTTCAATGCAACAATCTTTGCATTCTTTCCCTTAATTTTTACATCTTTCTTTTTAACTTCTTCATGTAGCTTGAGTCTTTCCTTATTCCACTCCTCCTCTTTCTTTTGCATTTCATTCCATAAGTTCAGGGCTACAAGATTCCATGAAAAAGTGAGAGATTTATGTTTCCCTACCAAGATCTTTCCTTGCACCAACTCATGTTGTTCAAATTGCTTTGGTTGTAGAGGTTCTATTTTTTCATCTTGCTCTGGTTGAAGTGGTTCTTGATTTTCAACCTGCTCTGCAATAGTAGCAAGCTCTACTAACCCTATGTTTGCATGTTCCTCAAAAATTTCTTCCACTTCAACATTTATTTTCCCCTTAGGATCTTATGTCTCCTCCCTAGGTGTTCTTCTAAGTCTAGGGCTTCTTTTTTGGAGGCATATCAATAGCTGGATCAACTGGTTTTGATTTCTTTGGAGGGCTTTTATGTTTCTCAATGGCTGCAAGATGACTAGTGTCATTGGCTTTCTATTTTATAGGGCTTGGTTTTTCTTTTTCTAATGTTTTATTCTTGGCCTTCCCTTTTCTAATTTCTTCCTCTCTCATTTTCTCTTCCTCTTTTCTAATGGAATCCCTAGTACAAATTGGAGTTTTAGGGAGAATATTGACATTAGGGTCTGAAGATGAACTTCCTTCATCTGAATATTCTGATTTAAAGGAGCCAATTTCTATTGTTGATTCAGCTGCAAGAGGGTTTGTGCTAGGGTTTGTGCCAGAAGTTGAAGCTCCAAGAGTGCTTTTAGCAACCCTCTCACCCCTACTAACCCTACGAGCTTGGAGCTGACCTCTAGGAATCACATTTTCTAGTTTGAACTAATCAATGCTTAAAAATTATTCCCATGACATACCAGACACTTCTTGTAAATATTTTTCAACTAACAATTTTATCAAATAGTTATGGGAGACAAAAATGTCCCTACCTTTTTGTGTTTCAGCTACCATGATTGCAAGAAGGTTGTACAACACATTAGGCATGTTCATCCTTCTGCCATGTCTCATATGGTTCAAGAGCTTAAAATGCACATAATGGAGGCATGACCAACAGGCCTCACAAGTGAGATATTTGATAATGTAGAAAACAACTTGTTTCCATTTTTCAGGCAGAGAAGTTCTTTGTGTTCCTTGCTTATCGACAACAAGCGGGGGATCACTAGGCTCGGTGAATTCTTCCCTAGCTGACCTGGCATCCTTAGAAATAGGGTAGGGTTATCCTTCAGTAGGAAAACATGTTACTTCAACAATTCTCTCCTCAGTGGCTATAACTTCTAGCCCTTTTACCATTTCCTTACCATCAGAAAGTGTTTGTGCAAACTCCAAAGCAATGTTCTCATTGAAATTGTCTAGTTTTAGAAAGTAGTTCAACTATCCACAATTCCTGAATTTGGCCAGAGAGTGCATTCTGCAATATCACCTCATGAACTATAGGTTCATTCTTGATCAACTGACCTCCCATTGTTTCTACTCACGATCAGGCAAACACTTCCACAAAATTTTCTTTCCTACAATGCTTCTTTTGAAACCCAATTTCTTTTGCTTCCTACAACTCTTCTTCAATGCTAATGCTGATGTCATGTAACTCTTCAATTTACCTTTTTGGTGACATTAGGACTATGACTAAGATAGTAAAGAAACATAAATGAGGGGTATCATCAAGGAAAATGGTGGTGGTTCAGTGTCATATCATACATGCAAGTTATCATTTCAACTATATCATTCAAATTTTCTCATTTTAATTTTGTTGCCATGTTGGTGCATGGATGACGTATGACACATGGAAATGATGGGTTCACACTCCCCCCAACCTAAATTAGAGCATGTGTCCGCATAGGCCAGGATGTAATTATGATGTGACAGGGTAGAATACAAATATGTGCTATGTGAAAAATCAACATTAATATACAACAATTAAACAAATGCATTTAAGATAATTAAGATATAACAAGTTGTTATGCACATACCAAAAAATTTGGAGTGTCATTTGCAAAGAATGTGGAAGAAAATGCAGGTTACTTTAAAAGTACAGTTGAGCAATTAAATGAAGTGGTGATGGAGTGAAGTGATGGTGGAGTTATGGAAGAGAGAGAAAGGATGGAGATGGATGGGTGGATGGATTTATTGATGGAGAAATGGATTCCCACAAAAGTGGAAATCTTTATTGTGATTGCATGCATACTTTGACTAGTCAAAAGGAGGGACACTAGGTCTGCTTCCTTTGACTGGAGGAACTTCAGAGGTTTGGTGTTGAATAAATTTTTGCATGAATTCTTGTTTGGAAGCTGGTTTATGATATAACCTAAGACAGTGACCATTGACCAAGAGCTTGAATCTCACAGGGTCAATGGTTGTGAGCTAAACAACACCATTGGAGAAGACTTCTGCAAATTCATATGGTCCCAACCACCTAGTTTGTAGTTTACCTACATTATCTTGATACCTGGAATCATAAAGGAGTGCCCAGTCACCTGGCTGGAACTTCTTTTCCTTTTATGTATTTGTCATGCCATCTGATTCTCTGATTTTGTACTATCTTAGTATGATGAAGAGTTGACTTTCTCATCTCATCCAAGGCATCCAGGTGCATGATCCTGTCCTTCTATGCCTCAAATATGTCCATCCCAAGGTCTATTGTTGTTCTAAGAGTTTTATGTTCAAATTATATGGGCATCATGGTTGTTTTTCCACACAATAATTCAAAAGGAGTGAAACCAGTGGTTTTCTCCCAAGTGGTTCTATAAGCCCAAACATCTTCTGGCAACCTATTTTCCCAATCTTTCTTGTGAAAAACCATTGTTTTGGTCAAAATAGCCTTTATTTCCCTATTTGTCACCTCAGACTGGCCATTGGCTTGAGGGTGATAGGGGTGGATTTCCTATGCCTTACATTATATTCATTGACTAAGGCTATGACAAGAGTTGATGTAAACTGAGCCCCTTGATCAATAACTATCTCCCTAGGGACTCCATAACGTGTGAACATTTCTTCATAGAGGAATTCTACAACTTTATTGTCTCTGGCATGTTTCATGGCCTTGACCTCAACCCACTTGGTCACATAGTCAATGCAAACCAAGATGTAAGATTTTCCATTGAATGGTGGATCAATTGGACCTACAAAATCAAGTCCCCAGTTATCAAATGGTGTGATAA
>VDFB02243173.1:0-19092 GCA_007258455.2 Sequoia sempervirens | reverse complement strand
CCGAAACAGAGGAAGTGAGAGGCAAGGTTATGTTGCCGATTTCTCTCCCGATCAAGGATTGAATGCCATGGTTGATCTCTTGTGTTGATCAATAATGTATACTGTGTAAGGGTATTGCAACAGTACGAAGATTTTTTGGTTTGAGAGGTTGATTAGGAAATGTACAGAGGGAGAGTTGATTACCAAATAGTATCCAGAATGAACAAGATGTAATCTTTGAAAAGGCTGTGAGCCTAAGTTGTATTGTAACCTTTAGTTGCTGAATAATACAATGGCTCGATCTTTGGAGTGTGGGGTTTTTATCCAAAGGATTTTCTCTCTATGAATCATGTTCGTTTTTTGTTTCATCTTTCATGCCTGTTGGTTTGTGTAGTAGAATCTGTTAATGCTTGATGTTGAATTTACATGTGTTTCTCTCAGATGGATCAATGTAGGAAATGAACTGTGTCTGTTCCGCATTTGGACATAGTTGTTCGTGTCTTTGAGGCAACCTAATTGAAATGAAAGTTACTAAAGGGACTACTGTTTGGAGTTTTCACTAGATGCTCTCCACTAGATTTCCTTACACATGGTGAGGAACTCATAGTCGATAACCGGATTGCCTTCACTTTTGTTGATAGTGGCATATTCTATGATTTTGAGGATCAATGCCTGGAGCTTGTGCCATTCCAATATATCCAATTGAAGCACTTGGAAATTCAACTTTCTTGATTTGTTGGTGAGGGTATCCAGGTCCTTATCATATTTTGGCATGTTCTTCATGACATGGTTGGACTGAGACTGAAGACTTCTGTAGCGAAGCTCAAGAAATCAATTGTTAGTGTATATGTCTAGCTTCTTATGGAAATATGGCTCTAACTTATCTACATCTAGCTCATTGGTAGGCATATCAAGATCTATTAGCAACTTCAAATACTCTGCACAGTCTGCCTAGACTTCCTTGGCCCAATCAATATCCATTTCTACTTCATGAAACACCCAATCTAGCACCTCCTTTCGGTGATCTAGGCCAAAATTCCATGTTTCCACAAGCCAGTGGTCATCTTTTACCAAGTTAAGCTCCTTCTCCTAGAATCTATCTAGTATCTTGAGGATGGCCTCAATTTAGGGATACATGATCATGTACAAGTTGGGGAAGTCAGTTCAGAACTTCCTTATGCCTTCTAGTACCTTTAGCACTTCCAAGAACTTATTTTCTATCTTGATTGCATGCCTTAGGCCCATACCACCATTGTAGAGGACCTATTGGAACCAATCCTCTTTGGCCTTTGTCAAATTCTTTCTCTTTTCAAGACTATTGATTTGTTCCTTGGATAGTAGCGATGGTGTCGATGATGTGGTGGGGAATTATTCCATTGATGACCATTGTTGGATATATGTTGTTAGATTTGCCACTTGCACTTTCAATTGTTACTTGGAGGTATTTTTTGTGTTCATCTGGTGCACAATGGTGGAAACGAATCCCTGGAGATGGTCAATCTTTTGTTCTCGCATTGCTATTCCAAGATCTAGAGTGGAAACATTATAGCTCACCCATTCTTTTCCCATAACTAGAGTGGCTATTTGCACAGTTCTGGACCCAAAGACATCCATTTTCAAATGAGATATTACCTTAGGCTTCTTCTCTTTCTTCGTACTGACCTAGGCTCGAGCAAAGATGGCCCCCGGCCTTTCCTTTGGGTCCCTTAGGGTTGGAGTCTTCTTTTCTAATTATTTTTCAAGCCACTCAAGTATCTGGGATTCTCCCCTTGGTGATTCATGATCACACTTTTTTTCACGGGAATGTTCAATCCCCATCACTTTATTTCCTAGAATATCTTGCTCAGTGTTTTTTGCTTCTTCTTCATCTAAATCATGAATGAACACAGTTTCCCTTTGTAGGGACTTGGTAGCCATGTGGTCTTTAGGGCTGTCCTCCCCTTCAGTAGTTTTATCTTCTTCTTCATTCCCATGTTCTCCAAGCTGCTCCATCCCTAGACTCTTGTGGGTTTCAACCTCTTCTTTAGGCTTATCTTCTTCTTTCTTTTCCCCTTCCTCGTGCTGAGGTAGAAATTCTTCCTATTTTGTCTTTTCTTTCTCTTCTTACTCCTCCAAGAGAGGAATTTATTCATCGTGTTTGGGGATTTTATCGTGCTCCCCAATTGGAGGTTTAGTATCCTCCTCTATTTTTTCACTTGATTCCTTTTCTTCTTTAGAAGGTGGTCTTTTCACTTCTTCTCCAACATTCTTCAATTTTTGAGCTAACTCCTCCTCGAGCTCTATGTCAAAGGTCTCCACAATGTATTTAGCACCAACATCCTCTTCATCACTTTCAAAGGACTCTATTTATTCACCTTCGTGCACCACCTTATCAATTGGCAGGGGTTGGAACTTGGGATGCTCATGGTAATCATCTACTTCCTCGAATTATTTTGTTGCTTCCTTCTCTTGTCTCTCCAACCCAGATATTTCCATTGTGTCTTTCATTTCTGGTGGTTCAGTTGGAGGAGTGGAGGCAGGAATATTAGCAAGATTCTACACCAAGGCAACATGAATAGTCGAGTTCATTAGCACTGCCAAGAACTCCATAGGAATGTTCTACATATGCTGGGAGAAGGCTTCTAGAAGCGAGAGCACAGGCATTGGAATTGTGGCTACTGCTAGTGAAAGAGAATTAGTCAGAGACATGGAGGCGAAAGAGAGCAGAGAGGTGGTGGCAGAAGAAGAGTCAATTATCATCACCTGCATTGTGGGTGGAGTGGAAGTAAGGTGGAAATAAATATCCACTGGAGGTGGGGAGGTGGCAACCATTTCCTAAGAGGTACACAATGAGGTGGTGATAGCAGCAATAGTGGAGGTAGAGGGTGGAAATTTGACTGCTCAGCCTCCATTTCTTCTCCTTCGTGGAGCAGGTATTCTTGAATGGTATCGAGACCTCTCAATGTCTTCGGTCTTTTCGAGGATTCACCCTCCGAAGCTTTTCTTGAGTATACTTAGGGCTTGGACTGCTTTTCAGCTATCTCTTTTCTTTTCCTCGATCTAGTAACTAGAGGAGATTGGAAAGCTTCTTCTATTGGGGTAGCAGTTGTCCCACTGTCAGTTTCACTTGCATGTTCTTCCTCAAGCTCTGCATAGGTCAGAACTATTCCTTTCTATTTTAATTGAGAAACCTGCTCGTCCATCCATTCCTTTTTCCTAGCCTCAACAAGCTTTATCAGAATATCGAGGTCATTGACCTCTTGCTCATGTCCCAATCAATTAAAGGAAATGGTAAATTAGTAACTACATTGTACCGAGGATCAACCACTGTATCATCTTCCTCCTTTACCTAGTCTAGCACTGGGAACAACTTGACCCTCTTCACAAAGTATGTAGTCATCTGCATATAGTGCCTCATCTGCACTTCTTTGTCATCCTTGCAATTAGCCCAAAATTATTCAATGTGATGTACATGGGCGTGTTCAGGTCCTACCACATTTCTTATTTTTTCATAGGGGTCCATCCATTGCTGGGCAATGTGGAATTGCAAATGGTATTCCACCAACTCCTTGTCAGATTGGTCTACACATTGGGAAGTGTGGAGCTCATACATCCCCTAGACAAAGGAGAGGGGATAGGGAATCCTCGCTTTGTGTTTGCTGTTCAAAAGCGTATGTGCATGTTGTAGCTACTAGGAGAGTTCTAGCAATATGATCTGGTCATTGGGATACTGGGGAAGCTTGTATGGTTTCTCTATGAAACCTTCAACTCAGATGTAGGTGAACTTTGGATATTGTATAAACAAGAAGGTGAACTATCAGAGGAAAGCATTGGCACTGTACGAGATCCTTATCTCAAAATCACCCCTAGCAATATGATTATGTGGCCTATAAAGGCATCATTGACTTTGCAATAATCTCTTTTGAAGTTTTGATATTGAAATTGGGGGTATCTATCATAAAATTTCAAGTCCCTGCGAGGAGCCTCATCTATAGCTTTGAATAAGCCTTGGTATTGTGTCTTGTTAGCCAATAAATAAATGAGGTATGAGGTCTTATAAAACCTCAAGGTCTTCTTGACAACCACAAATTGTTCGTGCAAGCAATTTTTGGTGATTGCTGCCCAATAGAATTTGGCCTTTCCTTTGAGCATCTCCACCACAAAGTAAAACATTCACTCTTGGAAATAGACTAAAGTGGGGAGGCTGATGACCCTACTCAATAAGGTTACCAAATCATGGTAATCCTCATAGAAATCACTGCGGTAGAGTTCCCGGGGAACCTTTGCTGCACTACCCCTCTTTTCCTTCAACCAATATTAATTGATAATACTTTTAGATCAGAGTGGATCTGAATCCCATGTTTCCTTGGCATCTTTTATGGTAACTTCTTCCATTTCTCTGAAGCTAGGGATGTGAAAAGCTCTCCTTATTGACTTGGATAATAGATCAACCAGTATGTTTCCACCTCTGTCCACTATGGTTCTGGTTTCCTCTTGATAGGCCTCTTTGCAAGTCATCACTAATTCAGGGGCAATGAGAGCGGGAGGGAAGCCTCCAACTTTTGTCAATCCACTACTTCTGATGTTTGTAGCTTGTTTGTGGTGGGGATAATCTGGAATCTCTATTTGAATTCATCGATGTCTATTTGTCTGATATTTGTATATGAAATCTCCTTCCAGGCTGTGATGACCTTGGAGTTAAGTAGTTCACCTTAGAACCTATATTTCATTTGGTGTTTATCGTCTTTCCAGTGGGGTTCCTTGGATGTTTTCTTCGCTTTTTCTTTCTCCACGACTGCTCCCGAAGGTCCTACACCTGATTCCATATATCCTATAGGAGAAAGGGAGGTGAGCATGTTCAAGCATGAAGACATGGGAAAGTTAGCCAATACCCTACAAAAGATGTCAGATTGGATAAATCATCATTTAAGAATCGTAACATTTCTCTCAGATTGTCATTAACATTTTAAAGAGGGAGTTTTAGCAGTTTGAGCCTAGGGGGTTGAACTTCCCTAGGCTAATGGCCGTTTTGGAGGATTTGTAGGAGGGACAACAATTAGGGCACGACGGCCCACTTGTCCTGACTCGCCTTCAGATTTGGGCAGTTTGTGGGGTCCACTAAGGAGGGTGCCCTATTTTGGCACATGGGTCAAAGTCACTTTGATGATTTAAGGGCATTAATACCATCCTTTCTGCCATCAAATTTGGAAGGGAGCTTGGCTATTTGGATTTTTCCATTGGAAAAAACTTTGGCAAGATGGCATCCCAAGGGTGGAGTTCTACTGGGCAAGGACTGCAGCTTTGGAAGGCGGTCAACATAACCTTTTATCGTTCTGGCATTTTGGGTTGGAAGGGACGGAAGGACGTTGGGTCATTGTCATTTGAAATGGTGGATGTCATACGATAGTTCGATGGGAGAAACCCATCACATTGGGTCTGAACGGAGATGGAGCCTTCACATTTACTTCATTTTTTCACTAGATAGTTTGATGGAAAAAGGAGGCCAGATTTCAAACAGCAGGAGGATGATGGAAATTTTCTGTTTGGAACAACAAAGCATAGCTAGAGTCTCGATGACAGAGGTCCACAAGGGATGTCCTACTCAAGGTTGATCACTTAGCTATTTTCATTTTTCCATTCAAACAATTGCAAAAATATTGAGACTCGGAGACTGGAAGGCCGAATGTCAGGGGTCATAAATGAAAGTGGGTTTAGCATGGCGGCCCACGGACAAAATTCCGCAAGGTAGGGCCCAAAAGATGTCAATTCTTGGTCATTTGGAGGGAAAATGGAGTTGATAGGCGAAGACAGACTCAAAGCCCGAAGGTCGGGAGGATGGGTTATCAAAGCTGTCAGAGACGGTGAAATAGTGACAAACTGCCTGAGGCGAGAGTCTATGAGGCAGGACCTAGGATGAATCAAGGCTTAGGGTTTTGCTAGAATTTAGTTTATGGGCAATCATGAAGGTGGGGTCCGAGCTCTAGAAAGCTGAGGTCAGAAAGATGTTTGAAGTGAAAGATCCTGAGCGGCACCCTAGGGATGGAATCTCGCGGGGTTGGACCTGAGCGGTTTGTTGGACCTCATATTTCAATTTGTAAGTTTCAACAAGGTTCAAGTGGCTAAGGAAGGAGGGTACTCTCGTGATGACATAATTGAAAGGGTTGCTCACCATTTTAAGTTTAAGTTTAGTTTTCTAACATTGGTGACGACAATGAGAAGTTGTGGTCTTGTAGAGTGTGAACACTCTGGTGAAGAACAACGTTGGGGAGTCAAGGTTCTGTAGTTAGCTAGTGAGGTGATTTCAAAGTTTTCCAAGATTTTAACAAATGGGTTTTGTGCACCCTAGTTAGTTTCAATTAATTACCAAGTTTTCTTCCCTTAAACCTATCAATTTTTGTAGAAAAATATAAGAAAACTCAAAGCAAGGCGTAGGCAGAAGACCTACCTCACAAATCCAATGAAGGAGGTCAAGAAATAAATTAGCAGATGTGTTGAATTGGTGATGAGACTTGTTGGGCTTGAAGGTGGCGCTGGAAGATGGCTCTCTGACTTCTTTGATCAAGATGAAAAGTGAAAATGACAGCTGGGAAAGGACTATTTTTTTAGAAAATGAAGCATTAAACGTGCCTAATAAATGATGGTATGACAGAGCTAAAAGTTGGTGAGTCATCATTTGAAAACAATGGTAGGATGATCAGGACCCGCTAGGTGGGCGGTGGTCGACTGATAGCTGTTGGGGTTCTTTAGTGATAACAAAACATCGCTGGAGGGTCCAGATCCCAATGGTTAGAGAGCTGCTGATGGAAGGCCGTGGAATGGCGACAAAATGAAAAAAACTTGATAGGGGTGGCCTAATAGGGTGGACCCGAATGGCCCCAAGGATGCCAACTTTAGAATGCTAAGGAAAACAGCTAGTGAGAACCTGCAAAGGCCAAGAAACTTGAAAATTTGATGGGGGGAAAAACATGGTCAACTCAAGATGACTTCCCTAAAGCTTACTAACCATTTTGAACACCAAATAAGGGGCATACAAAATGAGGCGGAAAAAAAAGTGACTCAATGAGGCGAAGGGAAGAGAGGGTCCCCGTAACGAATGGGGCGTGTGTGCTGAGAGCACAATAAGTATGAATAGAAGAGATCTTAACAACTGAAGAAAAAATTTCAGTAAAATCAATTCCTTTTTTCTGTACAAATCCTTTAACAACTAACCATGCTATAATTTTTTTCTTACCTCCATCTTCCTCTTTCAGCCTATAAACCCATTTGTTTGGTAAAGCCTTTTTACCTGCAGGTAACTTGCATAATTCCCAAGTCTGATTTTTTAGCAAGGATTCCATTTTTCTTCCATTGCATGCTCCCACTGAACCTTTGTATCCACCTACATAGCTTTATCATACCCTTCAGGTTCACCAACATCTGTTAACAAAATAGAATACAAAGAGGGAGAATCTTTCTAGAGGTCTATTTATCCTTGAAGATTGTCTAACATTCACTAGAGTTTGTGGTATTTGTTGTCATTGTTGTTGCAGAGCATGAGGAACCACTGGAACACCATTGTTTGGTGTATCATCCAAAACTACATAATCATTTCATTTCTTCTCATGCTCCTGCAACTGATCTTTGTACAACACTTTCTCATTCAATATGACATCCTTGCTTCTCACAATTTTTTTATTTTTAGAATCCCAAAGCCTATAACCAAATAAATCAATGCCATATCCAACAAATATACATTTCTTTGATTTTGCATCAAGCTTGGTTCTATTTCTAGAGTCTACATGTACAAATGCTTCACAACTGAAGGTCTTGAGAAAAGAATAACTCACCTTACCTATCCATGCTTCCTCTTGAATACCACAACCCAAAGGATTAGAGGGACCTCTATTGATTAAACAAACAACAATGTTTACAGCCTCTGCCTACATTTTTAAAGGCAACCCAACATGGAATCTCATAGTCTATGCATGCTCCATTATTGTTATGTTCATGTGCTCAACCACTCCATTTTCCTATGGAGTCCTTGGAACTGTTTTCTTCCTATGAATACCATTAGAGGAACAATAATCTTCAAAATCTTTGCTGCAATACTGACCACCATTATCAGATCTGAGACATTTTAAATTTTTACCTTTCTCATTCTCAACCAAGCTTCTCTATTTCTTAAAAGTTTCAAATACATTAGATTTCTACCTAAGGAAATAAATCCATACCTTCCTTGTTGCATCATCAATAAAAGTGACATAATATCAAGAGCTACCGAGGGAAGATACCTAAGCTGGTCCCCATACATCTGTATGCACAAGCTCCAACTTTTCATCTTTCTTTTGCTTCCCATCCTTGAGAAAACTAACTCTAGCTTTTGTTTTCCATACACACAACTTTCACAAAAATACATATTAACACATCTTAGAGATGGAAAAAAATTCTTTGAATGAAGCACTTTCATACCTTTTTCACTCATATGTCGAAGTCTATTATGCCATAGTGTTGATTCATAATCCATAGCAACTGTCTGATTTTCTACCTGCTGAACTGCAACAATTGTTCCTAGACATTGATTTTTATTTGCAATAGCGAAAGTAAAGGAAAAATATGACTTGTACAAAGATATAAGGTGCCTACTTTCACACATTTTTCTACCACTAAGGCACCTTTGTAACCTTCCAATTTTTATCAGTAAATGTAACAACACAACCTTCATCATCTAGTTGCCTTGCTGAAATTAGATTTCTTTTTAACTTTAGAATGTTCCTTACCTTATGTAGTAGCCAATGATTCCCATTCTATAACTTAATCTTGATTCTTCCCTTTCCAACAATATGATAGGGTTCGTTATCTCCCAAATAAACTAGCCAAAAATCCCCTTGGAAATAATCAAGAAAATAACTTCTATGGGGCGTAGCATGAAATGAAGCCCCTGAATCTAACACCCAAGAATCATTAGTATTATCAAGGAAAGAATCACATCCTCATTAGATTTATTACTTATCATAAGCCTTTATTGCCTTCCTTGTTGTCTCCATCTTTATTTTTTCGAGACTAGCAATCTTTTCTTCAAATGACCTGGCTTACCACAATACCAGCAATCCCTCTTATCTCTAGATTGGGACCTTTTGTCCTTTGATTTTTCTCGTGACTTCCCATGATTTCCAGAATTGTTTCCTCTCTTCTTTGTTCTGCCCCTGCTTTCTGCATTCAAAACACTGCCTGATGTGGATGTTCCACCTGAGCTTTTCCTATAAATTTCCTCACTCAAAATAACACCAACAACATCATCAAATTTCAATGTATTCAAACCAAAAACAGAATTGCTAATAGGTAAAAGTTAATAAAGTTAGAAACACACTTTCACAAATAAATAGTTCCATGAAATATTTTGGTCGGGGTGCTCCACTGGCGCCTCTGGATCGTGTCCATGTATGTATTACGTGGCACATAGGTTTTGATCGAATAAGTTTCGCCCGAATCCAAAAAAATCAAAATTTTCCTCTTCCCGCTTTAAAACTGCCTTCGAAATTGGATTTTTTAATGTGCGGGGTTTCTATAGAAAGGGTTTCGGTAGAAACAGTTTCTATAGAAAGGGTTTCGGCCGAAACCCTTTCTATAGAAACTGTTTCTACCAAAACTGTCTATGTGGCATCCTAGTTGGCAGCCAACTCAGCTTTTTTCAGAATTTTCTGAAACTTTCAACTTTAGCTAAGTATTTCTTTAGTTAGAATGATTTTTTTGCAAAAACAAAAAATACCCTTTTGTAGAACTCGGAGTGGAGAATCCAAATATATAATTTTTTTAATTTTTTTATTAGTTTTAATATATTTTATTTTTAAAATAATGCAAGTAGGTTTTCAAAATGAAAAAGGAAGTTGATTACAAATTAAAAACAAGATAGTAAAATTTATTAAAAAAATTTAAATCTTATATGGGGCACAAGAGGAGAGAGTCTTCTTCAAAAGGGTATAATTCTTTTTTTGAAAATGATTTAAAAATTTGAAAATAGTTGACAGCCTCCATGAAAACTATCAAATTTTTGACATGTTTGACTTCTTAAAACATTATTATAAGAAAAATATAGATCAATTTAGAACTTCAATATCTTGTACATGGAAAGAAAAAATCAAATTTTGACAAGTCTTACTTTAAAACATTATTATGAGAAAAATATACATTGAAATTTGATTTTTTTTTTCCATGAACAAGATATTGAAGTTACCTATTTGGGGGAAAAGAAAATTAGGGAGAAATGAATATTTTTCAATTTTTCTTGACGGCCCGTGAAGTCACTCTTTTCTAAAATTTTCAGCATTCCAAAATTTGTCCTTAAATTGATAAAAACATAATGAAATTTTTTTTTTTTTTAATTTTAAAAATTACAACAATAAACTTTATCAAAAGTTCTACATTTCATTAGTTTACACCATTTCGAAATTCAAAACATAAAGACCACTTTTATGTGGTCGAAGTTCATAATTTTTTTTGTTGTTGGCCTATTCCTTTATAAAGTGTGACACAGGTTTGTGCTTTTACCCAATAGCCATTACCAATCTATTCTAGCTTTCAGGGAAAGAACATAGAATCAAAAGAGTCCTAACTTCTTCAACAAAGTTTACATTTATAGAATTTAATTGACTAGTAACCATGTTAAACTCAGTCAAATAATCAGCAACTAACCCACCTTCTACCATTTTCATATTAAATAAACACTTCATAAGAAATACCTTATTCAAAGTGAAAGGCTTTTCATATAACTTTGTCAGGGTTTCCATAAACTCTTGAGTTGTCTTTGCTATTATAATATTAAACACCACAGATTTTACCAAGCATAAACAAATGGATCCCAACACCTTTCTGTCCAAAAGATTCCAATCCTCATCACTCATTGTTTCCGATTTCTTGGATATTCCTTCCAAAGACCTCCATAAATCCTTCTGATAGAGATAATCCTCCATTTTCATCTTCCATAACTGATAGTTCTACCCATTGAATTTATCTACCTTCAATTTACCCTCATCTTTCATTACTCTCACTTAACCATGAGACTCCCACTCAAGCGTGAGACTTTCCTCCAGATGATAATCAAACACAACCCGCTTTGATACCACTTGTTAAGAATTATGTGCATAAATTTTTAATTAAATGTAAATAAAGATTAAGTAGAGGAATGAAAAACACAGAAATAATAACAATGAGAGACAATATTTAATGTGGTTCACTCAAAATCAAGCTACATGCACCAATAGAGAGTCCAATATTATTATCTAGTAAATCAAACTGATTACAACCAGTAATCCCTTGCAACTCAATATTTCTGCAAATGCTACAATACAATTTATTTAACCTCTGAGTCTTATTAGGCTCCATATACCAACAACACATCCAAGCAAAAAAAAATGAAAATATTCATCATATATTGTAGTTTGGAATGCACTGATAGACATGTATGCGAAATGTGGAGGAAAACGCACACAATCTGTTTAACAAAATGCTTCAAGAATATGATGATCATTGCATATGCAAAAATGGATCTATTGAAAGGATTTAGAATCTTCCAAGTAAATTTAATCAGACGATCTACAACAAGGCATCGCATGGATTTATTAGAATCTTTCAGGTGAATGCAATTGACTAAGGGAAAACTGGATTCAACAACCTTTTCCATTATCCTCTCATCTCGCATGTTGTGAACTGTTCAAGAAGATATCTCAAAGAGAGGTGTTCTCAAAGAATGCTATGATCTACTTGTTAGGGAGCACAACATATTGCAAGGTGGGAGTTACAATTGATAGGAACAAAATCAAACTATACAATCTCTGCTATTATTCTCAACCTGAGAATGTTTTGTCTATTGGTGGATGATGAACATCAGAATGCTATGCAGTGAAGGCACTTTGAAGTAGATCACATTGAATAAAGTTAAGATACATTATGAGAGGAGTTTGATAAAATTCAAGGGTCTAAGACAATGATGATATCTATGTTGAAATGAATGGCTTCAAACAAGCTTACAACTATGCCAATCAATTGAAGGAATGGTATAACCAATCTCACCCTTTACAAAAAAGAAGAGGGAGAAACAAAGAAAGGAACAATTTGTTGGGTTCTTAGAGTATAGACCAGTGGGGTTGTTTTGATTGGATCCTTTCCATTTTGTATTACATAAAAGGTCATATGAAATTGTCGAGGTACTTGAAGATCTTTCTTAATAGAAGACCATTGATCTTGCAAGAAAGGTAATTATAGGAAGATGAAGGGAACTTATTTTATAAATAATGTCCAAGAAGCATCTATGGTAAGATAAGTGGCTGCCAATAAACATTTCTTTTGTTATTCATCGAGAAAATAGGGAAACTTGTCATGTGTCTTTCTCAAAGGACTTCACTGAATAGTTTCAGCTTCTACATTTGAAGAGGGAAAGAAACCGATTATAAATAATTAGTTACACAAGTTCGTTGAAAACTCAATATAAATATATAATTGGTGGACAAATGGGGAATATTTTTTCTAGCTATTCGAGAAGGGATGAGTAGTTTAGTTTTTTTTTTAAACAAAGTTTCGATTGTATAGAAATGAAGAGTCTGTGAACTTGCATTTTGATGTTGGAGACATAAAGAAGATTTTTTTGATCTATGAATCTATTGATGTTTTCTTTTTGTTGCAAATAGACTTTGAGCTTTTGTGATTATTCTTCAATGTCTTACCTATTATATTAGACTATGCAGAGGTTTATTTCTGAATCTTTGAATTTGGATTAATCTATCTGTTGAATGTGCTCTACTGCTCACTCTTTTCCTGAGTATCATCTGTGGGTGTTGGGTAAATGGACTTTGTGTCATTTTTTTGCATTCACTTAATTCTGAATTTAGTCCTTCACATCTATTTCATGGCCATTGGTAGATGGTAGATTTTCCTTTTCTACTTTCAAGTTAAAAGCATACCCTGTTATTCCATTCATTGCATATTTAAAGAGGGAGTTGTACCTCTGAATTTAGAGGAAAATTTTCAATTTAATGAAAACTTCTCCAACTGTTAGCATTTTTTTTCTTCCTTCTAGGCATGTTGAGTCATTTTATGTATTTATCTTTGAAGGAAAAATCTGTATGCTAACACTATGGATTGCATGCTCTAAGTTGTGAATAATTTATCCTTGACTAGTCCTCTCTTGGAGACATTAGGAAATATGTTCCCTAAGGTGATACCTTCCATGAACTAAGAAAAATCCCTTTGAACACACCTTATCTTATTTAAATTTTTTTCATGAGTGTCTAGCATAATGGAGGTTGCTAGCCTTATGAAGCTTGAAGTTCATGTTGTGTGGCACCTTATCATTTGAAGTTATTAGGAGGTATAATTTTTTTTTGGTCAGTACAATGGGAGATTGTAGACCTAGCATGCATTTCTCGTTATACATGGAGAGCCTATATACCTGGGATGACTTTCCCACTTAGCCACTTTCTAGGGGATCACCTAGTGTATATCAAACTACACTAGCCCTTGTGAGCATATTTTTGTTTGCATTATAAACAATGGGTTTAACTTATGAATGATTTTTTGGATGAATAGCTAAGGCTTGATCCAACCCTTTTTCTTTTTCTTTTCCTTTCTTTAAGTCTTTGACATTATATGTTTGTGTATCTTGTCTTGCTGCTACATATCATATATCCAAGTGTGTCCCTTTGTGCTTATGTTGGTTTTCCATGGGATCTTGATCTTGAGGGCTTGGCCACCTCCTTGATCTTTGTCATCATATAATGTATCTATATTTGTGCACTTGGACCTTCTTGACCTATATTTGCTACTTTAGTGTTATTTTGCACTTGCGGTCATCCACTCACTAAAGTGGGGGCTAAATGTACTATAGAAAATGTATCTCTTTACATTTGTAGACTTTGGTTGGGACCTCCTAATTAAAGTGGAATTAATTATTCCTTAATAATCCCTATTATGCATCTACAAGCATAATAAACTAGTAGTTGCGTGTAGTGACATGCAACGATGAGCCAATAGGTGAAGGAGAAGTCCTTTCCAACCAATCACCCAGTGTAAGTCACTAGAAATCACTAATCAACTGTACATGATACTATTTTATTATACCCCAACAATATTTTTCCAAAAAACTATTTTTTAGCTATTGTTCTGAATATGCATTTTCTATAACAGTAAAAATAGTTAACAATTTACAAAATAATATTTACACATGCACAAATAGCAAACACAAGAATCATGTTATGTCACTTTCAATTATCATATAAAAATAACTTACAGAATCCAAGGCAACTCATTTTGAGAAAAAATGGGTAAGGGGATAATCTTTGTTTTCTATAGGATTATACATAGATAAACCATATATTGCTGAGATCAATAAGGTAGAAATCACACAATCCAAGTACTAGATTTAAATATATAATTTTTTTTGAAAAGTATATATATAACATGACCATCTGAAGTAAAAAACAACCAAAATACTAAATGAGAGATAAGATTGATCCAAAAATAAACTACACAAGTGTCAGTATATAACAATAGACCTGTGATCTTCCCAAATCTTACCAGACAAGCCACCTCAAAGCATATAAAATAAGAGTTGCAGTGTTACGAAGTTCCTGCCGAAGACTGTTAAAACAGTTTGGGCCTAAAGAAAATGTAAAAAATTGATGAGTCTATATGCTTAATCTATATGTTGTCTTGTATTATGTTTTTCTTGTTCAGGTTCTCAATTGATTTGACATTTATCATTATTGCTATCTGTTAATTTATGTAGCTTGGAAATGTGTCCAAATCCAAGAAATTTAATTATTTAATTAATTTTTTTGGAGACTTCTAGAAAGGAACTTAGTTGTCCAGATAATTAATTAATTAATTGATTGATTCCTTGAGAGACTTCTAGAATCCAGTTAGTTAGGGTTTGTTAGAGTCTAGATAGAATTAATCTCAGCCATTGATTGAGATTAAATCATTGACATTGGTTTTTCAATGAGGAAAGTATAAATGGGGAACAATGGGAATATGGAGAACACACACTTGAGAAGAATTTGCAGTGATAGAAAATAGTTTTGCAGTGATAGGAAGGGTGCAATGATAGCATTGGGGACAACAATTGTGGAATTTCAGTAGGAGAAATAGAGGGAAGAATTTCCAAAGAAGAATATTGTCGGAGCTCTACTAGTAAGAGGCTAGCAGTTTATGTATCTATTTGTTTGGTTAAGTTTAATAAAATTCCTCATCTATAGTACTGGTTTTCCCTTTGGGGTTTTTCCAAGGACAATTTGTCCAAAAATATTGTGTTCATTATTTTGCATGTTTTCTTCTCTATTCCTATGATTTATTTGTGAAGTTGTAGTTGTGTTATTTTTCATTGCTACTTGTGAATTAATTTTCGGTAATCAAATAATCTATAATAGAAAGGAGATTAAAAATCAGTAACTGCAATAGAATTTTCACTTGGTATAGGATTTTATCTAAGGGTAGCAAAGGCTCGATGTAGGCACAAGGAGGAAAAATTGAGGGTTTATAAAACCTAGTTCTACCTCTTCAGATTTATTATTATTTTATCTTTTGAGATGGCCTCAGCAAGTTTAAGGGATTAGGATAGATTGGATGGAGCTTCAAATTTTGGTGCCTAGAAAGCCAAAATTTCTTTATGGTTGGAAGAGAATGGTATCAAGGAATATGTGACCAATTTTTTAGTTGTACTATAGATCCAACACAACTCTTAGCATATAAGAAGGAAGATGCCAAGGAGAGGAGGTTGATTCTTGTTGGTGTCAAGGACCATATTTTTCTACATATCATAGAGTTAGATATAGCAAATAAGATGTGGGATGCCATTCTGAATCTATACCAAAATGCTACCACTAACCAGAAGCTAATTCTTAGAGAAAAGCTGAGGAATACCTAGATAAACAAGGGAGAAGATGTTACAAGTTACGTCATGAGACTAAGACTTGTTAATGATGAGTTGGAAGATGTTGGAGATAAACTAGATGATGACGATCTAGTACGAATAGCCCTAAATGGGTTTACTAAGAAATTTGATGTCTTAGTTCAAGTTATCAATGGACGAGACACCTTACTGAGTTGGGATCAACTATAGAGTGACTTCACTCAAGAGGAGCTTAGACTAAGTCTTGTTAGTGGAACCAGTAGTAAGAGTCAGAAAAGTGAGGCAGAACAGGGAAACGTTGCCCCAACAGGAAAAGGGAAAGTGAGGAAGGGGTCTGAAAAAGGATCAAATCCACAAAGTGTGAAGAAGAAAAAGGACTTGTCAAAGATCAAGTGCTATGACTATCACAAGTTTAGCCACTATGCCAGCAATTTCCCACAAAGGAAGAAAAAACAAAAGAAAGGAAAGAAGCAGACAATAGCTTAAAAAAGTGCATATGAGCCCTCTAGCAGAATGGAGGATGAGTTTAAATACTCATACCTTGTACGGTTAGCTCAACCTCATAGGGTGTTTGGTATATAGACATTGGGGCACCATTTCATATAACATGAGTTAGAGAGAACTTCTCCAGTTATAAGGAGGAGGACATCAAAATATAGATTTATATGGGGAACATGCCCAAAATCAATCGAGTTGGGAAAGGGACTGTTCTATTTCAGAGGGAGAATGACAAGCTGATTCCCATTCATTATGTGTTGCATGTGTTAGGCTTGGGTATGCATTTTATTTTTGTATCTATCCTTCAAGATAAAGATTACAATGTACTATGTAGAGGGGAGAATGTGTTAATTAAGCATAAGGATTGGAAATCACCCATAGCTATTGGAGTTAGGAGTGGTGGGCTTTATAGGTTGCAGTTTGATACTCATAAGACACTCATAAGCAGTGGTAATTCTAGAGATCAAGGAGAGCTATGGCATAGGAGGATGGGCCATATACATCATGGAGCACTTAAATTGCTTCGTGAGATAGTGACAAGTGTTCTAGAGGTGAGCATAAAGGATGACGATGTATGTAAGGGATGTATGTTGGGAAAGTTTGCAAAAGCAGTTTTCCAAGGAGTGACACCAAATCCAAGGGTGTTCTAGACCTAGTACATTTAGACATATGTGGACCAATTTCAATGAAGTATCTAATAGGATACGAGTATTTTGTTACTTTTATTGATGATTTATCCAAGAAGACCTAGATATACTTCTTGAAGGCCAAGGATGAGGTTTCCAGTCGCTTCCAAGAGTTAAAAGCTCTTGTGGAGAATTCGATAGGTAGGAAGATAAAGGTTCTTTGGTCAGACAATGCAGGAGAGTACAAAGGGAAAGAGTTCCAAAAGTTCAATACCGGGGAAGGAATCAAGAGAGAATGGAATGTTCCTTACAACCCACAACAAAATGGGGTTGTTGAGAGAAGAATGGGTCTATACCAGAGGCAACAAGGGTTATGATGTATGAACAGGATATGCCACATTACTTATGGACAGAGGCATGCAATATGATAATATACATATAGAACATGGTTCTACATAAGGTATTATGCAAGATGACACCAAAGGAGTTGTTCTCAAGGAAGAAGCCAAATTCCAACCACTTCAAGACATTTGGGAGTTTGGTGTATTGGCACATTCCAGGGCCTACACATTCTAAGTTAGATCAGACTGCAGAGAGAGGGTACTTTGGTGGGTATAATGAAACCTCAAAGGAATATTAGATACTTATTCCAAAGGCCAAGAGGATTATAGTTAGGCACGATGTCAAGTTCATGGAGGACAAGGCGTTTAGGGGGTCCAAATATTTTCTAGCAGATGATCAGAGTGAGTAGCCTGCAAAAGCTCCAAGTATCGTGGAACCAGATCAGGGACAATGAAGTTTGAGTATAGTTACTAATACCAGAAAAGGCTCAGCTATTGAGAGTTCATGAAGTATGGAGCAATAGATGTAGTAGATCCAAGAGATGCATCATAAAGACATGGAGGTTGATACTTCATCCTTTATAGTTAGCAACAGGAACCATCAGACACATAGGGATACTCAGGAGTTTGTGGGAGCTCCTAGGATGAGCAAAAGACAATAGAGGCAACCAGCCAGGTATAATGACTATATGGAATTAGTTAGTCACTTGGTAGATTGTTAGCCTTCTAGCTATTAGGAGGCTACACAACAGTAGATGTGGCAAGATGTGATGGATGAGGAATATACCTCAATAGTGCAGAACAATATGTAGGAGGTTGTGCCTAGACCAATAGATAGGGAAATGATTGTATCATGCTGAATCTATAAGATAAAACATTGTACAGATGGTAGAATCAAGAAAACAATCAAATTTTCAAGGCCAAGGGGTTCTCTCAAAAGGAGGGAATAGACTATGATGATACATTCACTCCAGTGTTCGGTATACTTCTATACATGACCTGTGATCTCACTTGTAGCACAGATGGGATGGAAAATCCATCAGATGGATGTCAAGATAGTTTTTCTTAATGGTGAATTAATAAAGGTGGTATACAGAGAAAAACCAGGGGGATTTGTAGCACACAACAGTGAAACCCATGCACGTGCAGATTGAAGAGAGCTTTGTATGAACTCAAGCAGGCTCCCAGGGCGTGGTATGAGCACGTTGATAGATACTTGCAGGGAATGGGCTCCATGAAGAGTGAAGCAGATACTAACCTCTACTACTTGGTTGTTGGGGGTGAGGTTCTCATTCTTGTTTTTTATGTGGATGACTTGTTTTTAATAGGTTCACTAGCGCTCATAGAGGAGTGCAACAGGGACCTTCCAACAAAGTTCAAGATGAAGGATTTGGCACTTATGCACTACTTTCTAGGCATGGAGGTATGGAAAAAAAATGGAGAGATTTTCCTTGGACAAGGGAAATACTACATCAAAATATTGAGGAGGGTCGAGATGGAGGATTGCATAGCCATGTCTACTCCTATGATCGTGAATTGGAAAAAGGTAGGCTCATCTAGGGAAAAGGATGTAGACCCCACTTTATACAGGAAATTGATTGGGTCTCTCATGTATTTGGTCAACAATAGGTCAAATATATCCTTTGTAGTAAACTCTCCTAGTTAGTTCATGGTTGAGCCAAAGAGAGTGCATTGCACAACAACAAAGCATGTGTTGTGATATTTGCGTAGTGCAATTGAGTATGGGATCAAATATGCTCGAGGTGATGGTATCAAGTTGATAGGCTATATT
>VDFB02243168.1:0-18573 GCA_007258455.2 Sequoia sempervirens | reverse complement strand
GAGGCAGAATACATGGCAGCAACACATGCCTGTAAAGAAACAATTTGGTTAAAACGTTTGTGTTCTAACATTGGTTTTGATGCAGGGCAAATAACAATTTACTATGACAGTCAGAGTGCTATTTGTTTGGCGAAAAATCCTACTTTCCATGCCAGGATGAAACATATAGATGTGCAGTATCATTTTGTACGAGATATGGTGGAGGATGGAAAGGTCTCTTTAGAAAAAGTGGATGCTCTTGAGAATGTTGCAGATGCATTGACGAAGCTAGTGAGCACAGACAAGTTCAGGTGGTGTGCCAGTTCGATGGGCCTTAGTGCCCATGAATTTCAGTAGTTTTGTTGTGCTCTGGAGGTGTCAGTAAGATCTTCGTCAACTGGGAGATTGTTGGAAAACATGCCTCAATCTTATTGGCATGTAAACTCCTGTAAGAGAAAATTCAGTGTGACATTCTTACTGTCTGGCTGACTAGCAGTTGTGTAACCTTGTGGAATGCTCATGTCGCCGGGACATTACTGCTGCCTTGCCAACTGGTGTTATCGCTATGAGGTTTCTATCTCTCTCCGCTCGGGGAGATCTTTGGCAGAAAGGTTTGCTTCAGTATGATGTCTCAATGATATGGCATGTCTCGCTGACAACATTACACTCGGAGTCATCGAGGTGACATGAAGGCTCGGTAAGAACTCTTGGCAACAGATTAATTCTCGGCAATGGGTATGAACATTGGTATGACCTCTTGGCGAAAGAGGTAGTCTCTCCAACTGTTCTGTGTTCATTATGATGTCTCATCGATAGCGGTAGTCTTGCTGATAGAGCTACATGTTTTTATCGTCGGTATGAAGTCTTAGTGATATGGCTTGTCTCGCTGACAAATTTGCTCGATGAATATCGGTATGACATAAAGATCTATGAGACTCTTTGCGATAGGATAACTCTTGGTGATAGAGCTTGACAAGATGTATTTGCATTCGGTATGACCTCTCGTCGATAATGGTGGTCTGGCCGATGCTTCTACAATGGATATCGGTATGATGTCTTAGCGACAAGGGTGAGTTTGAGTGACAACTTTTAAACTCGGTGTAACCTCTTGCTGAAGGCGATGACTCTGGTTGATATCGATAGTTGGGATTTGTGGCATCGGGGAGACACGGTTAGTGTCTCACTGACATGCGAATACTATTTGAACATTTTTGACCGATTGGAAGACTATCCTACGTGGTGTGTCATCGACCAATTAGAGAAGCAGAATGGGAACCGCTAGTAGTTGGACTGTTGCGGCCATTCCTATGAAGAAGTTCGATAGACCATGAGCGACATGGATACTCAGAGATTGAAGATGATGACCGGTTATGTGAAAACAGTGGTGTGAATGGGTCAGTGGGTGATCAATGTGTATGAATTTAATTTAGAGAGCATTGTAACTGGAATGTTCTGTACAAGGTTGATCATTTGATTATGCTGCTTTAAATTGACATTAGAGAGTGAAGCCCGTACTCTGTATGTAATTTGTTTACTGTAATACAAAGGGGTTTTTCTTGGTGTGGTGGGTTTTTCTCTCGTAAGGGTTTTCCCACGTAAATCTGGTGTTCATCTGTGTATGTTTATTTATCTATTTTTGTTATTTATTTCAAGTGTATCTTAATTGGATTGTAATTAAAAATTTAAAGTCACCTCTGCATTCTTCCCTGAGGTTTTGACGTTAGGAGAGTTAGTTCTGCACCTTAGATTTCCTTACAATAACATCCAAGTCGGCTTGAGCAACAATCTTAGCTTGAAAGATATTTCCAAAACACTGCCTATTGCACCGTTTGAGCTGATACTTCACATATTGCAGTAGTTTGGAAAAAGAATACATAGCTATGCTATGAGCGGGTCTCCTCATCTGCCATCGTTCATCCACACACTCCTGCAAAGAAGGATCCCTTAACCACATAAGCTGGAACTTGAAAGAGGGGGACCAAGAAACACGAACCAAAGAAGTGGATAATTTAATAGGCCAATGACCCAAGCCCCTTCCAGTCAAGAATCTCAGAACAAGTAGACCACGATCCTCCAATCCAGAAACAGGAAACCAAGAAATAGACAAGTCTCTCAACAATACAATTCTCCCCCAACCTCCTATTATTCTAAGTAAATTGACCATTATTGGGCTTGATGTCAACAAGATTCAAGGCATAAATGTTGTCACGAAGAAGGAACGCAGAGGGCTCCAACCTCGCAATACCACCCTTATTTTCATCTAACTCAATGATGGCATTGAAATCACCAACCGTAATCCAAGGGAAAAAAGGAGCAAGGCTCTGAATGAAATTGATATGAGACCACAAATACTGCTTACTAGGAAAATCAATAGGTGCATAGATGTTTGACAGAAGAATAGTTTCCCGCATCTCCATGCTTGAGGCAACTACATAGATAGAAGACTTAGAGGACACCCACCAAAGAGGATGAATCCTAGAAGGGTTCCATAAGCAAGCCACACCCCAAAAGTTACCATGAGCCCCAATACATTGGCATTCACCTTGCCCCCACAATTTTGGCAACAAACCAACCATACTCTCAACTAACAACTTAGTCTCCTATAAAAAAGAACATTAGGTGAGTGAATTTTCACCAAGTCACGAACAAATTTTTGTTGAGGGCCACTATTCAAGCCCCTTACGTTCCAGGAGAGGATGATCATTTCAGAGGATTAGAAAAGTGAGAGTCCAGAGTCTTAACAGATCCTGACTCCACCAAAGTCTCCTCCATCATCTTGATTTTCTCTAAGTCTTTCTTTCTCCCAACCTTGGAAGGCTTCTTTGCAACCCCTTTTCTTTGGTCTTTCTGAAGAAGTCCCAATGAGGGAGAATCCTTGCTTCCTTTTACTGAATCAGACCCCATTTTCACCAATGGATTAGAGATCTCTCCCTCCCTCACCTTCACATCCGAAGGAGTCTTAGACCTCCCAGAAACCACCAAGCTAAGATTCGTGTCCATTTGCAAAGCACCAGTCTCCTGTGAAGCCTGAGTGATATGAGGAATAATGCCTTCCCGAACCACTTCCAAAACACCCTAATCCATAACCATCATACCTGGATCCACCTCTTGCTGATTGAGATCATCCAAAACCTCAAATTTATTAAAGGTATCACCTTCCTGTCACTCCTTAAAAGTCCTCTTTTGACCATGATTCCTATTATGAGCCTTAACAAGAATAAAACCCTCTGCGCTTGTTGCCACACTAGGAATGGGAGCCTTTCCTTTGACAACCACAAGGGGGTTGCGAAGAGGTTGAGAGGTTTGAGAATCAAAAGGTTCAGACCTTGGGAATCTTCATTGCAAATGGCCATATTCATGACATAGGGGGCAACAAAAGGGCAATGTCTCATAATCTAGCTACTGCACCCAAGAATATGAACCCACATGAATTTCCAAAGAATGTGGAAGAGGGTTACTTAAATCAATCTCAACACAAATACAAGAAAATGTCATTACCTTTTTATCCTGAGTTTATTGAGAAGGACCCATTGGTTTCCCCAAAAGTGAAGCAACCATGTGCAAGATATCATTGCACCAACATTCTACTAGAAATCTAGGGAGACACACCCACATTGGAACTCGATTTGGGAGTTCCTTCAAAGGATTAAAACCCCTGTGCTAGGGTTTAATAAATGAACCAATTTGGTTGTGAAAATAAGGCCCACCCTCAAAAAATCTATTGTGATTTTCCATGCAGTTGAAAACCACCATGAAATAACTATTAGCCAACAACATAATCTCCATTTCACCTTCAAAAGACCACTTAGCCCACAATTCTAGAAAGTGGAGTGAAACCCACACTCCCATGAATTTGCAGAGCAGGGCATGTTTAGAAAAATACTCAATATCTTCTGTAATCGATTCTAGTTGAATCACTAGTACTGGCCTTTCTTTGCATCTCTCTAGATAACCATTGAATTTTGGGATACGTGGTCCTCCAATTGGAGCAACTCCTCCAACCCCATAATCATTAACAAACAAATTGTTCTCCATCACCCTCATCGAAGGAGACAATGATTTTGCACCAAAGGCAACGTGAAAGTCCAAGGGAGAATTAACCCTAGATGATTCACCTGAATTCATTTTCCAAAGAGAAAACATACCACGACACTCATGACCCTTTTCATCCCTATTAATTAATAATTTCTAATTATCTGCTTAAATTAACTCATTTCCCTCCATCGTCTTTAATTTTTAATTATTTAGTTATTTAATTATTTCAACATTTTCCCTCCATTACTTTTAAATAAATAATTCCTTAATTATTTAAATAAATAATTCCTTAATTATTTAAATAAATAATTCCTTAATTATTTAAATAAATAATTTTTAATTATTTAATTATTTATTTCATAAATAATTTTTAATTGTTTAATTATTTATTTTATAAATAATTTCTTAGTTATTTAATTAAATTATTTCTTAATCATTTAAAATCAATTTAAAATTAAGTCAATTTTCCTCATCCATTTTAATTATTTAATAAATTCCAAATATTTTTCTTATCCACATAATTAAACAATTTTTAATTATTTAATTAATTCCAAATATTCTTCTCATCCACATAATTAACTATTTTTTAATTATTTACATATCAAATAAACATATATTTTTTAATTATTTAATTAGTTGATTATTCCTCCAAAATTAAATAAATTATTTAGTTTGCACATTCTTCTAAAAATAAATAAAATATTTATTTTACTAATTATATCCAATCTTATCTTTATTCTTCTAGCCCTAAATTTAGAAACCAAACTAAATTTAGTGATCAGTCCTAAAAATAGTGAACTCCCCTAAATTTAGTGGCTTTGCTAAATTGAGTAAGTGAATCTCACTTCACTTCACTTCATCTTTCCATGCAACCTCATGCATGATCATCCCGATCTCTTATCAGTCCTCATTCGTCAATCTCATCTCACATCTCACACCATTGATCTCGTGTCTTGAAAACCTATAAATCAAACACCTTTTGATCATTCAATCCCTCCTCAAATCAATAGCGAAACTATAAATCAATTCATCTCACTTTTGCACAACAAGGTTATGCTAAGTTTATGAGGAATGAACATATCATACTTAAAAAACATAATTCTTATACTTTTGAGAATGGAGTAAGTCTAGGCATTTTTCAGGTGAGGTGAAGTAGGTTAGATTACATTCTCTTTGATTACTTTCATTTGAATTGTGCACAAACTTCATTGGTAATATGTCTATTTGATCATTAGATTTAGAATTATTGATTTGACTTCCTAATTTTCATTATTGAATTCTAGTTGATTATTCCATTTGATTTATTCCTATTCACATTCTGGCATGCTCATTGGGACCCACATCCTTGATTTAAAATTCAATTGAGTTTCTTGAGATTTTTAGGTTACAGGTTACAGTGATGCAGTTGAAATCAAAAGACACTTTTGATGACAATTGATGCACTTGATATGTAGATTAACGCCTTTGAAACCTACAACGATGTATTTGAGCTACATCGACACGTTTGATTTTTTTTAGCTCACTATTTTGTAGGTTTTGGAAATTATAGCAACACAATTGATAATTATAGTGATGTATTTGATTGTAATTTGATGCTTCTAAGTTACAACAACACTTTTGAGAATTACAATGACACAATTGATAATTAGAATGGTGCATTTGATAGGTATCATGACACATCTACAAGTAAAATCATGAATTTAAAATTTACAGTGATGTCTTTGATATTTACAACCACACATTTGATTCAGTCAATTGAATTTTTCTACCCTAACATTTTCTCAATTTTTTGGAACTAACATATCTTTACAACATTAGCAAACATTGGGAGATGGTAAAAACAAACTACTAATGAATCTGATGCAAGGAAAAATTTCAATTGATTTGATTTCTAGTGTAGTTCACACTTCATTTTGAATAATCAATGAATTATGTCATGTTTGGTAGGATTCTAGTGTGCCTACTTTCTCCTTGTGCTTCATGCAAGCCTAGAGATCAAAAGCATTTTACTTGCACATGTTATGCACACCCAAGGAGTACTAGCAAAGTATGCTCTTCTCTTGTGCTTTGTGTAAGCTTGAGAATCAAAAACACTAGTATCTTCTTTTTATTTACAATAAGAGGTATGCTTAGGGATTTCATCACCCAAGGACAAACCTCAACCACATTTATCGGTGGGGTATATAAAGAGGGAGAACGAAAGTTGTACCTCTAGTTGTGGTTAGCGTTGTTCAAGCCAAGCTACAAGACCTTTAGTCCGTCGAGACTTGTTTGGTGAGGAGAAGAGGGGAGACCCATCTCATCTCAAGCATTTTCAAATGGGCTCACTACTTTGGAAACCACTATAAAACATTGTTTATTAGAGACCTAAGACCATTGATCATTATTGCTAATGGGGTGCAGTGTACACAATCATGCACAAAGTTATTCAACATGTACCATCCTAGGGTGAGATAAAATTCTTTTGAGGGTGTAAAAACCCTTCAAGGGAAGGAGGAAGGTGAGACCTTGTGCCATTAGAGACCTAGTTATCCCATTTTGAGAGTGGATCACATGTATTTGTATGATCCTATAGTATTTTATCACTTGGGCCTCTATTAGCAAGACACACCTTTAATACTAGATAGGTTGTACTTCTTGCCATGTTTTTATCATGAAGACCCATGAATACCAATCATACAATACTTTGGAGTTAGTTTTCTACTATTCTTTGTTGTTTTTTATCTCTTTCCAATTAAAACAAGTTAAAATCATTCAAAATTAGTCAAACCCTATCAAATTTTAGTTGCAGTTTCACAATTGTGTATTTGACTATTATTGTGACGCACTTGTTGTTACAGGTGCATTTGATTATCCTTTGACGTATTTGATATACACAAAAACACATCTGATTTGTAGATTGACACTTTTGACCATACTTCAACTCATTTAATTTATACTAATTATGTCAGTTGAAACCTAGTTTTTCACACAATGACACATCCGATTTTATTTGAATTCCTTTGAAAACTATGGTGATGCTTTTGATAAAACAGTGAAACCTTTAATACCTATATTGATGCCTTTGATCTAGTTTTCCACATTTTATATTTATCTCGATGCAACTAATACCCACAATGATGCATTTCAAACATAGATCAATGCATTTGACTGTCAAATTTTTTTTCTACAATCCTCCATATTCTAGTTTCTAGAATTCTTGAGAAAACCAACCTAGAATCTAAGACCTATAGTACAAACGACCTACAACCAACATCCATCATTCCAACAACAACCCAATTTTCATATCTGTTTCATACCATTTCATCTTGGAATTTTAGGGTTACCTATCTTAGCTTTGAACAAACACCATCATCATTATCATCAACAACAAAAGACATCAATCCACCAACAACCAATATCAGTCATAACCTTATTTATATCTCCCATCTTATCTCCTAGTTTAGTGTTTGCTTGGAAGTCAACCTTTTCAAGTAGATAGTTGGATTAACAACAACATTTGTGAGTAAACTAGTAGTGGTCTTGTCTACTTCTAAGTTTGTGAAATCACCATCATCCTTTTCCTTGGAATCATCGATCTAGTATAAGCAAAAAACCATCATTTTCACTTATCAAAATGGCTCAGATCTATGTTAACTTTGACTTTTAGAGGTTTTCATATCATCCATCAATTAAAAAACATCAACACCACTTTTTATCCAAATCTACCCAATGTATCCTCATAGTCCATCTTGAAACAACACTCATCCATATCACATCACCAACCTTCATGTGCATCCATATTTCACAAGGTCATCAAAATTGTATTCCTATTACAAGGTCACAAAACAAGAAACTCGTGGATTCTAATCCTAGTAGTTCAAATGTCACAACACCCATGGGGGTTACCGAACCAAAGTTTGGAATGTCTAGTCATTTATTTGGTCCTCGTCAATACCAAACTCCACCACCACAACAAGAACCTCAATATCCACCGATCATCATAGAAGATATCACAACTAGATTTGTGGAATCTGAGAAAATGATTGAAGGGAAACTTGTATAAATGCAAAAAAATATCTCCTTAGTTAGACCACTTGATGCCCTCATTGCTTTGGATCCCAACACGTACTTTCTTAGACATGTAGAAAGTGGTGCTAAGATAAATTCCAATTTCAACATTTCCACACTTAGGGAACAAGCCCTCACACATGCCATGTCATATAATCTTCCCTCACATGAGAACATACCTATATTTCAAGCTATTAACAAATATATACCACAGCCTTCAATTCCAACCATACTTATTCAACCAACTATACCCTCATATGACATGAATTCAATACCATCTTCTAGACAATTCATAAATTTGTTGTATCAAAACCCAAACATGGCCAATTAAATAATTTGACACATCCCAAATCCACCAAACACAAACATTCCTCACTCATCACCATACATATCCAACCAAACAACCACACATATACCAAATCCTCCAAACACAAACAATGTTCATTCATCACCACAAAATATTACAAATTACACAAAGAATCCTTTCATGGCCCAAGCCTCCACACCTTATGTCTCTCCTAATATTCAATATGCTACAAAAATACCCAACATGACAATGAGAACATATAATCCCAATCATTCACACCAACCTTCCATTCATAAATTCCATCACTTACCATTTGAAAACAAGATTCCACATTCAACATACCCAAAATGTCCAACATACCCAAAACTTACAACATCCCAAATTCTTCACAAACTCTCACATCTAACATATCCACAAACACAAGCATCCCCCAACAACAATTCATCCCATAACATTAATTTGAATCCATTTCATTCACTATACCCACACAAAAAAATGTCACTCAAACTCAAAACTATCCATATAACATCCCTGAAAACATACCTCAACGACAATTCATTTCACAACTACAAGTCATTCCACAACAAAAATTCATCCCACAAAATCAAAACATCTCATACAACCCATACAACACTACCCAAAAAAAAAGCATATCTCAACAATAAAGCACTCCCCAACACCAAAACATCCCATACAACTTATATAACATCCCTCAAAACATCTCAAAAAACCAAAATTTTTCATACAATTCTTCATCCATTCCTTAACATCAAACTTACTCTCCATCTAACCAACCACAAACAACCCAAACAATGACTTGGCATTGCAAATTCATAGCTTATACCAAAATATTACCGACATGCAACTAGAACAAATGAAGAAAAGATACATTCTTGAAGACATTTTTCCATATATGTTTGATAGAAACATAGTTATGATACCCTTCCCTCACAACTTTGAAATTCCTAAATTTGACAAATACAAGAGAAGAGGTGATCCACGAGAACATATACAAGAATTTTAACATGTCTAGAGGTTGCATACAATGAAAAATACTTAATGCACCTCTTTCCTAGAAGTTTAGGAGGACAAGCAATAGAATGGTTCTCCTTATGACATGGTATCAAAACATACCACAAACTTCTTGAAATTTTTTTCAGTCATTTCTCCTATAACATAGAACATGAAGTTTCCATGATTGATTTATGTAGCACAAAAAAAAATTAGGGAGAAACATTTTATCCATTCTTACAACGTTGGAGACATGAGGCTAGTAATTGCAAATGGTATATTCCTTAAAAAGTAACTCATGAATATCATTGTCCAAAATCTTAACACCAAAATCAGCTTTCACTTAACCGTACAATGTGCCAACACCTTTGAAGAAATCATTAAAAAAAATGGATCGCCATTGATAAGGCTCTTATTGTTAAGGGACTTGTCAAAATCTACAAAGATAATAAGGATCATACATCAAACTCTAATGAAAAACCTCGCCTATGGGCTAAGAACAAAAATGTTACCAATGATGGTGTTATGGATGCCAAGTTTTTACAAAACATACAACCTCCACCAAACAATAAAAAAAACAATCAAAATGTGAATACTCTAAAGGGGTCACTAAGACCCAACAACACTACTAGGCATAAATACACTCCCTTAGGGGAGACAATTGAGACAGTCTTGAACAAGTTAATTCAAACCAATCTTATCAAGATTCTAGAGCTTATACACTATGATGAACCCCAATTTAAACCCTCATGGTATAACAATAATAATTACTATGAATACTATAGGACAAAGGGTCATAAAACACCAAATTGTATGAGACTCAAGAATATTATACAAGACCTCATTGATCAAGGAGAAGTCAACATTAAGCAATGTCCTAGAAAATATGGAAACAATGATCAAATAATTTACAAGGATCCAATCCCAAACCATGGTAAACTAAATGACTTGGATAAATCAAAGTAGATAACAAAGTTCACTCCTATGATAATTTAGTAAGACATATCCAAGAATCTAATAAATAAATTGTCATTTTCACTATATCTAGTAGAAATATTTAGTGTGGAGTCACTACAAAATGAGGGAAAGTCACCATTCAAGAAGATCCACCTCAATCAAAAATCTTAACCAAGTTGCTACCAAATAAGTACAATCTTATAGATCATCTTAAGAAAAATCCAACTTAGATATCCATGTTAGAGCTTCTTAGGATCTCTCCATCACATAAACAAGTCTTAGACAAGGCACTCCTAAAATCATTTGTTCCTACTAACATAGATACTGAGTAATTCCAGGCCATGGTAGGACATATTGCATGCACACGTCACCTCGTATTCACTGAAAAGGATCTTCCTTCCATAACATATCATAACCAAGCTCTATATCTAGAAGTCTTCATCCATAAAAATAAAATCATAAGTGTCTTGATAGATGGTGCAGCAGGCTTGAACATTTATACCTTGAAACTTGTAAAATAATTGGGATACTCCGATGAAGTTATTGAGAAACAAAATAGCATCACCTTTAGAGAATATAATGACAATGAACATGCATCAAAAGGAATAATCAAGCTTCTTATCCATGTTGGTCCTGCTATTACAAAGATGACATGTCAATTCTTGGATCTTGATTTTCCATACAACATCCTCCTAGTATGCACATGGATACATGCCATGCAATCCATCCCTTCAACCTATCATCAATGCATCAAATTCCCTTACAATGAAACCAAAGTCACCATTTATGGGGACACTTGACCTTTCCATTGTTGTCAAAACTTGGAAGAAAAATATCAAAAACTACTCCAAGTGCCTAACATTGATATCGCCTCACATTCATCATCCTATATTGATCCATCCACTTTATACTCATCATCCACCATTCATAACTCCCTTCCAGATATCAAGGTCTAAGTACAAGACATGGGTTATGAAGATTATGATCTTAAAAGGTCCTTTTATGTAGGAAAACTTTTGTCTTCTTCTAAGACATATGGAAAACCACAACACAAACAAAAACTCTTCTACTATCAAATTTGAGCCCATGGTTCTTTCCAAGCGGGGAGAGCTAAACAAAGAGGTTATAGAGGAAGAATTATCTAAATGTTTGTTCCAAGATGAGAAAGAACAAGTAACTCTATTGATTGATCAAAATAACAAAGGTTTTCAAATCATGAGGAACATGGAATTCACCAGCCATGGTGTCCTTGGTATACATAAACAAGGAATAAGAGATCCTATTATTCTAGAGAAATGATAGAAATATCAAGGGCTTGGGTATGGTTCATTAGATAACACTACTTCTAACATCGAGAGTATCCCTAGTGAGGTAGTTGGAGTTTCTCCTGTGATTAATACTTCTAACGATGATACCACCAAGGACTCTTCCATGTATATCAAAAAACTATTTGAGAACACGTCCATCAATACCATTACAACCTTATCCTTTACTTCTCCTTCACAAGCTAATGACCTTCAACTCATTTATCCTTAACTCATTGATTGGGACCAACAATAAGCATCAATTTCTGACATATTTGAAAATGATGATGCTATTGCTTAGTTTATGAGACTTAGAGATGGCATACCTCTTGAAGATCACAAAATAGGATTTGACATAGACCTTTATATGAAAGCATACTTTAGGGGGGAATTCAGATATTTTAGTCTCAAAAGAGAAAATATAAAAATAAAAAATAGATCCCCTAGTGAAAACCATAATGTGATGCTTTTAGATCGTGAAAAATTCAAAATAAAGGATGTATCAAAGGGTGAAAACCTCTTTGAGGTGCTTGAGGATGGAGGATTCGACCTCCCTAATATCACTAAGGATCAAGAGAAATTAGCAGTAATAGTATAAGATTCAGAGTAAATCAATGTTGGAATAAACAACACTCCTAAGATCACATTCTATGCAGCATCTTTAGATCTTGAAGAAAGGATTTTACATCATTCCTAGAGGCACAAAAATTCAATTTTATTGGTCTTATGCTGACATGCTTGGATTAGACACAACATTAGTTGTCCATCATTTGACAATATATCTAGAGGAAAAACCTATTAAACAAAATCTATGTAAGATGCATCTACAAATTGTACTACTAGTCAAAGTTGAGCTATAGAAACTCTTAGACGTTGGCTTCATAAGACCAATTGATTATCTAGAATGGGTGTCCAATATAGTACCTATTTCCAAGCCAATTAGGGACATACACATGTGCATAGATTTCAAAGATCTCAACAAAGCTTGTCCTAAGGATGACTTTTCCTCATGGATGGTTTTTTAGGATACAACTAAATCTATATAGCACAAGAGGACAAACATAAGATAAATTTTACATGCCCTTGGGGTACATATTTTTGGAGTTTCATGCTATTTGGTCTTAAGAATGCATGTGCAACATATCAACGAGGTATGATAGTGATCTTTCATGACATGTTTCATAACATTATGAAAGACTATGTAGATAATTTCCTAACAAAATCAGTCACAAGGAAAGGACATCTAGAGGTTCTAGCAAAGATATTTAATAAAGTAGATAAGTATTAAGCGAGGCTTAACCCAAAGAAATGTATATTTTGTATCACTTCAGGAAAGATATTGAGATACGTGTGTCTCGTAGAGGTGTTGATGTGGACCTCACAAAGGTTAAAGTTATTTTTGATATGCCTCCTCCAAAAACTCTAAAGAAAATTTGTAGTATCCAAGGGAAACTACAATCCATCATATGGTTCATAGCACAAATAGAAGATAAATTTCATCCATTTACTCATCTCCTACACAAGGATATCGCATTCAAATGGGATGAGAATTGTCAACAATCCTTCCAACAACTCAAGGATTACCTAGCATCACCTCCAATATTAATGCCTCCAGTTCTAGATAGACCATTGATCTTATACATTTCAGGTACATTAATAGCATTAGGTGCTTTCTTGGCACAACATGATGACTCTGGGAAAGAGAGAGAAATCTATTATATTAGTTGAACATTAGTAGGCTATGAGCTTAATTATACTCCCATTGAGCGAGCATATCTAGTAGTCATCTTTGCTTCACAAAAGCTTTAACACTATATGCTCAACTACCAAATTAAGCTTATTTATAAGGTAGATCCATTGAAGTATCTATTATCCAAAGCAACACTCACTAAACACATGGCTAAATGGGTCATGATACTTAGCGAGTTTGACATAAATATGTAGATAGGAAAGCAATAAAAGGACAAGGCATAGAAGATCAGTTAGCTAAAGCACCATTATATGATGGTAATCCTCTAGTATTATAGTTTCCAGATGAAGCAATCTTCAATATTACTCCTTCCAATGAGTGGAAATTATACTTTGATGGTTCACATACACAACATGGTTCAAAGGTAGGAGTCCTATTTATCACAACTCAAGGTGATTGCATACTAAAATAATATTAGCTAGTATTTCCATGCACAAACAACATTTTTGAGTATGAAGCACTTATTATAGGACTAAGAATGGCTATATAATAGAAAATCAAAGAGTTAAAGGTTTATGGCGTTTCACAACTAGTGGTTAGGCAAGTCAATGATGACTACCAAACAAAGGATGACAAATTGCTCCCATATAAGAGAATGGTTGATAGCTTCAAACAAAATTACTACTATCTCATTTAAATAGTGTAGACACTAAAATGTACAAGTTGACATTAGATCTAAATCTGACTCACCAACATCATTTCATCCTAAATCATTCCCCAACCTAACCATTTAATTAAATATCTTTATTTGATTAAATTCATTTGTTTTCTTCTCTTAATTAAACAAATCATGTGTTTAATTAAGTCTCTTAAATCATTCTCCATCTCTTTTAATTAAATAATTAATTTTATTTAATTAATTAAATCTCTAAAGTCTATCTATTAAATTGAATAAATTAAAATCTTATTTAATTTAATCTTACTTCAATCTCTTTAATTAAATAATCAAAACATGTTTATTTAATTAAACTCATTAAATCATTTCCTCTCTTGTTTGATTTAAATTAATCCAAAAATCTAAGTCAAAATAAGTCAACTCACCTAATCATCATTAAATTAACATAATCATCATTTATTTAATCTTAACCAGATTAAATACTAATCTCACCCACTTGCATTCTCTAGATATCTCCACTTGCACAAATAAATCAATTTATTGATTTATTAAATCTTCATTTTCCCTCAACAAAGCATCTTTTGGAGGAATATTCTTCTATTTCAAATTCAAAATTTGAATGACATGTCCTTCCAACATGTCATTTACTCTCTCTTACAAGTCCTTCCAACAAGGCATTTACTTCTTCTTACATGTCCTTGCCTTGAGCCAAGTGGCATTCAATGCAATTTTCTTTCCCCCTCTTACATGTCTTTTCTCAAAAATTCAAATTCAAAAATGCATTTATTGGCACATTTGTCAAAACTTGCTCATTCCTCACCCAATCACATGTTGACAAGTGGCATTATATCATTGGTTGAATCTTTGTCCCACATTGATCAAATTTGGACATCTCTTCAACTTTCAATTCTATAAATACAATGCTTCACCATTCATTTTATCATCCACATTTCAAGCAAAGTTACCATGCTAAAATACTTAGCAATTCTCATCCATCTTATTGAATCATAGCTAGGTTTTTTTGCAGATTTTAAGCTTGGAGCATACATTCAAAGTCTTCATCAAGTGGATCAATCATCTTCAATCAACATTTGCATTCAAGGAGTTGGGAAAGGGCAAATCTCCACACACCTATTTGCACCAACTCCCTCAAGAGATCAAGAGTTTGCTTGCATTAGATAGGATTTAATTGTTTCATTTGTGTTCTTCATTTTCATTTCTTATCTTTGCAAATTTCAAATGGATTTCTTGAGGAATCATTGGTTTCTAATCTTGTGTTTGATCTAATTGTTTGCATGTTTATTGTGTTTGTGCAAGGTATAGATTCAAATGGTTCACATATTGGCGCTAGAAGGAGGGCATACACCTCAAATCCAACACGTTTTTTAATAAAATTTCGCTGTTTTTTGACAGCACTATTCATTAACCCGCATATGATCACTATTTTAGTGTTTTTAGAGTCAATTTTAAAATGACCATATCTTGGTCATACGTAGGTCTTTTTTGATGCTTTTTTTTTTAAAATAGGGTAGAATTTCACAAGCTATCCAATGGTGTAGGTGTTTCTTAATTATAAATTAGTTAAAATTTTCAAATTTACATTTAAAGTAAACTCATGATAACTTGGCTAAGTTTTATGGTGTTTTGGTAAATGATTCATCTAACCCCTATATCCTTTTGTTTCTTTTGATATCATCTAACATTTTGATCACTTTTGCAGGTTGGAAATCAAAATCAAAAGAAAGAGGAGCATGGAAATGATATTTTATCTAATCAAAGTGTTTTTTAACACTTAAGTGTTTGTTTAACACTTCTTCAAAGAATTTGTCATCCTTCTCCTTCTTAGGACACTAGTTTTCAATTGGGCTTAAAAAGAACCATTTTCATTTCTTGCAAAGGCTAAAACGAATCTTAGGACAAACTTACTAGATTTCGTTGTGGGTTAAAAATTGAACAAGCAATCTTCATATTTCATTTGGTGCTTAAAACGAATTCACAATTGCTTTGAAGGGTATAAAACGAACAAGTGTTTGATTTGTGTGATTGTCTCTTTGAGTAATATCCTCCCTTGCGCTTCGTATGCATCTAGGGTGCAAGAGAAACACTCAAAATACATTCTATTGCTTTAAAACACTTCAAATTTGGGTTTAAAATTGAACATCTTGTGCGAAAGTGTGAGTAGGGGCATTTTCGCTGCATATCTCTTTCTTTGTGCTGCTATCAAAGATCACCTGTGCTACTTGATTGTGTCTTTGCTTTCAATTTTGTTTATCTTAGAGGGTCAGCTTTCTGGAAAAGTACTCACCTGGACAACTCAACCGTAACACTCTAAAGCCAAGAGTATTTCCAGCCGATATAAATGAGGATTTTGTTAAACGCCATAATCACGCTGGGTTGGTTCTCGGGACAAGATGGATCCAAAGGGGACTCTTGCCACGCTAGTCAACTCCTACTTAATGGAAAGTCCTTACTAGAACCTATGTGCTAGAATTTGCAATTCCTAACTGCTGTTGGTGCAAGAACTATTGCTCAAGTCACTTGGCCAATTTTACTTCGGCTTTAGTAGAGATGGAAAACATGCCATGGGAGTTTCCATGGGTGTTGGTGCTTGTCGCCTGTGATAAGTGAGTGTCGTGGAGGGGAGCCAGTGGGGTCAAGCATCTAACCATCCGCTAAAAGTAGGCGTAGCTGGACTTGTCCAAGTGGGGACTCAACAAACATTGTCTATCACATCCATAGGATTGTACATGCTTTTGGGTTACAAAAATACATGCTTGTTCGTAAACATTGGAAAAACAAACACTTAAACATGATCATGCAAATTTCAAACCCCTTTTGATAGAGCAAATACCTTTTGACAAATTTAAGTGTTGTTGCCTTCCCTTGGGATTATGTCCTTAGAGGTTTCTCATCACTTGAATTTATATCGTCATTTGCTCTAACTAGGGTTAACCTAGGAAATCCCTTTGCCTCAATTTCTTGGAATTCCCACACAACACTTTGTGGGAAGAAAAGGAATTTTGACATAGGACATCTTTAGTTTGAAACATAATCAAGAAAGTGTATTTGGTAAAAAGAAGTCATTAAAAAGCAAAGATAAGCAATTGAGCCCCACACATGTCTTTTCAATGATTTCTCACAAGATCAAGATACAAAAAACCAAGAAAAAGAAACTTAGCCCAAAACAACATCAACAAAGACTCAAAAGGTTATATGATTTTAGAGAAAAGTTGTTGGCTAATTTCTATAGACATGCTTCAAGAGACAACCCCACTTTATATTCATTTTACTACACACAAAATCCAAGATTGTTTCAAGGGATTGGATACCTTGCTTAGGGCATAACATGTTCTTCAATACCTTGGTCTTGTTAAACAAAAGTCTAAACTAGGGTCATTCTAAGATCAAACAAACATTCATCCATCAAAAACATCATCAACCATAAACATCTCACCAACATTTTGAGAAAATCTTGACACAACTATGCTAGGCTCCTTTGGTAGACATCAAAACCTTTCAAACATGAGACTTTGAATTCTTCAAACATCAAACATCAAACTTGTTCAACTCAATTGTGTGTGAATGAATCCTTTTGCACATGCTTAGTTGAATTATCACTTTGTTCAAATTAATGGTGGATAGATGCATCCTTCTCCCATCACTAATTTGGATTATCTTTTGGTTAGCTTGTGAGTAGACACATCCTATTCTCACTCCTGAATCAAATTATCCTTTATGAGCATTAGTTATCTTTTTTAGATCATCATCCAAACATCTTGGGGATATCTCTTGCTCAAACATCAACATTCAAAAGATAGAATTCAAAGTCTAAACATCAAACAAACATCAATCAAAGCAAACCCAAAGTACCTAGCATCACATCAAGATTTTCAATACAAATTCAAAACTTCCATTCTCATCCATATATCATACACCTTTCATCTTCACATCTTTGATCTTTTACACATCCTAGTTTGCTCTTTTATGGTTCAAACAAGATCACAACACAAGAGGAACATGGAGTTAAATCAAGAAACATCAACCACAAGTGATCTAAGCCAAAACATTCCAGAAATCCAAAACACACCACTTCCAAACCTCACTATCACTACACACGATCCACAAAAAGAGGTCTTGGTGGAAGACATCACACCAATAGAACTAAGTGAGGAAGAAGTTCTTGAGATGCTCAAACAACCAAAACTACAAAAGTTTCTTCGCGCAATGGCTAAAATAAATCCATCAATTCTCAACACTATTGAGGATGAGCTTCTTGTACCAAATGACCAAAACACCCTTCCACAATCAACCACTTCCATTACCACCATAGAACCTACTATCAATGAGGATGATACCCTCTTCAACACGCATCAAAATCCACTTTACAACCCACTTGGATTTATCGATACATCTGAGGTTCCTTACCATACCACCTCATCATTTTCCCTTGACACGCAAGTGTCTAGACCTTTGGTACAAGCAAGCTCATCCGAAATAGAGAGACCTTATGGATTTGTCTCTTCATTTGCACAAGAAAATTTTCCACCCTTCAAATCATTCACAC
>VDFB02243166.1:0-22173 GCA_007258455.2 Sequoia sempervirens | reverse complement strand
CCTCCACCAAGCGTGCATGAGCAAGAGACCCTTGAGGAACATGAGACTAGTGGGGAGGCGGAACCTTTCAAGGAGGGAGAGCTCTTTGGTGAGGAAGCTGAGCTTGGAGTTGAAGAAGAAGAAAGGCATACTTCTCCATTGGTGCAATATGAAGATTCTCCGGCAAGCAGCAGAGGCCACGAATCACCTGAAAAGGAGGATATCCCTGTTAGAACTCCATCACCGGTTCAAGAAGAGGAAGTTGAAGTAGATGGTCAAGGTGAGCAATCTCCTGAAAAGAAAGAGGATGAAACACCGAAAAAGCAACAGGAAGAAGGAAGAACAGAGGAAATCCAGGTAGAGCCTGTTGTCCTAGATTGGCTTGAGAAAGAGATCACCAGAAAGAAGCAGGTAGTTGTTGAGGACACTCCTTTGGATTGGGATGAGATGCTATCCAAAATTGGCAAAGGAAAGAAAAAGAAGGCAGCTAAAGTGGTTTCAAAGATGGAGAGAGATGAACTAAACAACAGGGACATTCACATTGCCACTCCTACTGCAGACAAGACAAGAGAAGATGTCACTGGTGAAGATTACAATGTGCAGACCATTAATCTTGGGCCGGCCTCCATGGAACAGGACATTGATGAATATGAAGGCTCCAGTGCGGTAATCATTGGGAGGTTAAGAAAGGAAGCTCAGACCAATCATGAGCTTAGAAAATAAAATGAAAGGCTTAGGAAGTGCTTGGAGGATGTAATGAAGCCTCAGCAGTCCCTTCACCCATCTTCTTCTGCTACTCCTGGTTTTCTGCCCAAGGAGACTATCTCCGAAATTGAAAAGATGAAGGCCTCTGCCCAAACTACAATGGATTGGTTGAAGGATGTGTAGGCAAGAGGAGATAGTGCAATCAAGGATATCCTTTCAGTTGGGAAGGATGTGGTCCAAGCCAAGGAGTTATTGGAGCATGTGCTATCCCAGGACAAGGAGGATATTGACTTCTACTGCAGAAATCCAGGGTCATTATAGAATATGGTAAAGATCAATTGGTTACAGATGGGATTCTTTCTTCCTCCAGATTAAATGAACCTTGGGAATGGTTTGAGGCTCTGCAAATTTTGCAGAAGGCCATGAAGAAGATACAGAAGCGAAAGAAACAGATGGATGGTGATCTTACTGGAGTATATGAGGGTTGCATTACATTTTTTGAAGTTATGACTGGTAGGAGAAAGATAGCTCCTAAGTACCTGAGTCTAGAACAACTGAAGGAATGGTGGCATGATGTTTATGCTCCAGACTCCGAGAATGTTATAACAAGGCACCAATTGGATGACGCAACAACATACTTGGCAGTAAATGGATAAATATCAAACACATAAGGATGATTGGAATAAGACTGTTAAGCAGTCAAAGGAGGAGATTGACTCCATTAAATGCAGACTTAAGGTTTTGCCTTTGCCACCTATTGCTGAGCTGGATAAGTTATTTTTGAGGGTTCAAGATCAGAACAAAGATAAGGGATGCGGTATTTAATGCTTGTCTTGAGATTTGTGCTTCCCTATTATTATAGGGCATGTATTGAACCGGACTACATTGATGACTGTGTCTAGGCCAACCTTGATCATATGTGGCATTTAATGTGTGCCTTATTTTTGAATTCCTAAGGCCAACTTGTTTTGGGCGTTTGATCTTTTTTGTAAATGTTTGGCTGGGCTAACATGTCTTGAGAATTGGCTATAAAGGGAATTCCTGCCTCATTGTAAAGGAGGATTAGACATAAGAAAATAGAGAAGAGATAATAGAGACAAGTAAGAGTTAGAGCATTTTGTTAATTTTTTGAAGGGTATTGTAAATAAACAATGGAATTGTTGCAACATTTTGGTGATCTAATACAATTGATGTATACGTGGTTTTCCTCGTGCAATCTCTTGCTATTTCATTTTGTATGGTTCTTTGTTTTATCTTTTCAAATTATGCAGACCAGGGTTTAGTGTTCAGAATTGAGAGGTTTTTAGTTTTGTCAATGATGTTCATGGTTTCATATTTGGAGTGTTGTAGCAATCTCTGGTCTATACTCCCAGTAACTATCTGATTGTAGTAGGCTGGTAAAGTCAATCTGGACCATACATTCAATGTGCTTAAGTTCGGTTGTAGATGAATGTCTATGACGGAAATCTATATATCAAGATTGCACTGTTTGTGATATTGCATTGTGGGTTAAGCAAGAATTGGTTATTTGAGATCATCCTTTATATCTCGGCTATTTCGCATTGTCAGTCTTGCAATAATGATCTTATTATATCTTTACACCCTTGGCCTTTTGCTATTTTATTATCTCAAGTGGGATTGTAGGATTCAAGATCATCATATTGTAAGATCTGATAAATTGGAAAGATACAATTTGCTTGTAGTAAGGTCTGATTGTGATTACCAGCATTTTCACATATTATCCGAGTTGTTTATGCATTGTCATGACCGCTGGCCACCCGAGAGACCTTGGGGTGATTTTCAGACTTATTGCTGGGAAATAACCTCAAGAGAGATAGAATATTACCGTCTCGAGTTGTTAAAAACACCATCAATACCAGTCTCTTTGGGTTGTGGTATTCCAAAGGGCACAAAAGGTGGCAAAGGTGAGTTATTCTTTCTCAAACCTTCCATGGAAGCATTTGCACATGTAGAATCTAAAATAGAACCAAGTTGGATGCAAAATAAAAAAAGTGTATCTTCGTTGGATATGGCATTGATGAATTTCGATATAGGCTTTGGGATGTTGAAAATCTAAAAATTGTGAGAAGCAGGGATGTTGTATTCAATGAGAAGGTGTTGTACAAATATCAAGGTTGCAGCAACAAGGAGAAGAAGAAAAGGATTTTGTGGGTACTGGATATACTTAGATAGTAATGCCCAGGCCCTCAAGAGATGCTTGTAGCGGGTCTACTATGGACCACATATAAGTGAGTTTGAAACAATAGTTAAAAATCATTGGCTAAGAAGGATTTGGGGGGCCACAAAAAATCCTTGGTATGAGAATTTGTAGAGATAGGAAGAATAGAAAATTGACTCTATCTCAGGCTAGTTATGTTGAAAAGGTGTTGCAAAGATTCCACATGGAGAATGCAAAATTTGTCGGCACACCTTTGCCTAGTCATTTGAAATTGACTAAGGAGATGTGTCCAAAGACACGAGAGGAGGAAGATAAAATGTCCAAGGTACCATATGCTTCAGCTGCAGGAAGTTTAATGTGTGCCATGGTATGCACAAGACCAGATATTGCACATGTTGTTGGAGTCGTAAGTAGGTATATGAGTAATCCTGGATTGGAACATTGGAATGCAGTAAAATGGGTTCTCAGGTATTTGAGAGGTACATCCAATAAATGTTTATCTTTTGGGGGCTCTAATACTAATTTAACAGGTTATGTAGACTCATATTTGGCAAGGGATATTGATACCATGTAAAGCGGCTTCATGGTGTTGCGGTGCCTTTACCGAGGGTGGGACAAATAAGTTGATCTCGACGCGCAAGGTACATTTATCCACCACAAAGCCAGAGTATGTAGCTGCAACAAAGGAAAGAAACAAGATGATATGGTTGCAATCTATCATGGAAGAATTGGAAAAGCAATAGGCCAACATTTATTTGTTTATAGACAACCAAAGTGCTATACATCTTGCAAATAATTCTTCCTTGCATTCAAAGACCAAACACATACAGTTAAGGTATCACTTCATTCAGTCAGTGTTGGATGATGGACAATTAAGGCTAGAAAAGATACATATAGATGACAATCCAATAGATATGTTTACAAAGGCAGTGCCAAGGGAGAAGCTAAGCTCCTCTTTAGCTTTGGTTGGTCTTCAAGACTAAAAACACTAAAATCAGAACAACAAGGTCCAGGGTGCTTATTTCCAGTGGGAGTTACAAGGTTAGTGGTGTTATGATAAGTCTCCAAGTGGGAGATTGTTGGTATATGGAGCCTAATCAGACTCAAAGGTTAAATTTTCCCCACTTTTATCGGCATGATTTCCCCCCAAATTATTTAGCGGGGGCTCGAGGGAAGCGCCCCTGAAACCTCTCACGATTGTTATTATTTTATAAAGGCGTCGGGAGTTAATTTTTCTATTGGATGACATTAAAAACCCTATTTTGTAACCGACATAAGTCTTGATAAAAGGCTAAGGGTTAGGGTTTCTGTTGACATCGTATTGTAGCATTTGCAACAGTATTGAGTTGCAAGGATTACTAGTTGTAATCGGTTCTATTTACTAGATAATAAGATCAGACTCTCTGTTGGTGGATGCAGCCCGAGTTTGGGTGAACCACGTTAAATATTGTCTCTCTATGTTATTATTTATGTGTTTTTCATTCCTCTGTTTAATCTTTATTTGCACTTAATTAATATTTTTTGCATGCCATTCCTAACGGTCCCCTTATTATTTTTCCATTTATAATCTTTTGGGACCATGTTCAATTTGTTATCCCACTTTTTGAACATTGGTTTCCATGTTGCACCCAAAAAGTGATTAGGTGTGAGGAACTTAAGATTTAAGGTATAAAGAGTTGCGATGGAGTGGCTCTCAATGTTGTATTGAATCACTAGGTGATGAGGCTCCAACATGTGAGATTTTTAAATTAAATTTATAATTATAATTAAATGGGGTAATTATAATGAACCAAGATACATAAGCTTGGTGGCATACTCAAAGTGCTAATGAAGGCTCAATATGGACATCATTATATTGATTTGATGACATACCCCAAACACTTGTAAAGGATTAATATGGATTCCAAGGATATGCCACACTTTAAGAGTGTTGAGTGTCAAGAGGTACTCTCGTTCCATAACAAGAATGCATAATTTGTCTTGCATATCTATAGAGATACTATGATGACACCCCATTTCCCTCATATAGGATCCTCTTCCTTATTGTAATTGGATTTTTTATCCAACAAGAGACTTGACTCTAGCCTTATGTGTCGTGTTTGGTTCAGACCTTGATTATCTATGTGTTTGGGAATGCATTGTATGCTTAATGGTTGGAATGTGTTTGCTACATGATGTTGTTCATCTCTTATGTCTACATGTTACTAATATTTTCTTTTTGGCATGTTTATACTATGATTGGCTGATAATTGTGGTTGGCATATTATATTATGATGGTTTATCATACCATTTGTTATGTATGTTGTGGTGGTTATTCATTTTTCTTGGTGTGTGTGAGCCATACTCCCTATTTGGTGTGAGTTTTTTTTTGTCTCATATGACTATCTCCTAGCACAATGGGTTGGGCTTACAAGTACCACATGGTGAGGTGGCACTCAGCCATCATTGGGGACTAGTGGATTCATTGGAGTGGCACAATCATGTACAAGTTGAGAAAATGATTCATATTTCTATTTATTAATTCAATTGTAACAATTTGTAAAATGTATATTTCAAGATATTTGAGTCCTTATATGTAAATATAATATTATATTGAGACCTCTTAATTGGATGGATTGTAAACCACCCACATAAATGGTGACAATGTGATGATTTTATCATGTATCAACATTGGTGATGAACATGCATGTTATTTTATCTACTTTTCTTTATTATTTCTATTTTGATAAAATGAACTTTAAGCACCATTATATTTGGGCTTAAAATAACATAATATGATAGAAAACATGTGATTAGGATTTCATTGGTTCATATGTATTGTTTTCATCTTCCTAGTGTTGGGTTGTGTGTTAAGACCCACCATGAGTGTTGTCATTTTGGTTCTTCTCATGTGGTAAGAGGGAAAGTGGGGAGAGTGGATAACATTTATCTTCATCTCTCATGTCCTTAGACTCATCTTGGAGTCCCTTGTTAACCTCCTAGTTCTTGGGAAGCATCATGTCTATTTGGTTGTATTTCAAAGATTGGATGTGAATGTCCACCGTGGTCTTCTAATTGTTTAAGGCTATTCTTTTTCATATTTTTATGGATCCTACACATTGTCCCTAAATATGAGGCCTTAAAATAGTAATCTATCAAGTCTCTAATCAAGAAATTACAATTCAACAAAAGGAATATAGTATAGAAATAAGACTACAACATAGAATTTGGACTCTAGTGTTAATTTTGGACTCTATCACAAATTTAGGACACTTGAGCAGCAGTGCACTAATATCCCTTCTATGCACTATTGTCTTTTTCACTTGCTAGCATCATTTTTACACGTTGTAGACCTCCATTTCATCAGTCCATGAGTACTTCCATGCACTTTTTAGGGAAAAATTATATACATTTTTCCCTTGGCCTTGCAAGTCTTCTCATGTTGTCACTTTGCCAACAAGTCTTGCTATTTTAAATACATTGGGAAGCATGCATTTGTACAAAAATGGCCCATTGTCATTCCAAATGATGGAGAGTTGGTACTTTTAGTGGGGAAATTTCTTATGAAGTCTATTCCCTTGTGTTAGTTGGGATATGTCCCACCATGGCCTTCATAAGTGATCCTCGTGTGAAGAGAAATAATGATTGATCTCATAATTGTCACTCGCTTGTAAAGGTTTCTCTTAGTGTTGTGAGTCTCATCAAGAGTGTTTAGGGAATGGATCGAAGGTGGATAGTTCCCTTATCCTAATCATGTGTGATGTTCATGAGAGAACAAAATCATGGGGTTAGGACTTGGTCATCATAGTGTGGTTCTTCCCTCTCATAGGTTCATTATGATGGTTTCATTCCATAATTGTTAAGTCTTCCATTTGTGCCACATTTTTTGAAGCAATGATGATTTCTTGTAAGTGTTGTCAATGTTTTGTGTTGCACATGACATGAAGCATCACCACAAGGTCCTTGTTATGCCTTTTGTGTCAATGTGTTTGACACAAAACGTTGTGTGCATGCCAGTGTGTAGTGTGAAATGCCAATGCCATATCTTAGTTGTTGAAAGTTGTTAAAATATTCTTCATAAAAAAATGTTCACTTGACTAATTTGCCTTGAATGTGTTCCTTGGGACATTACACAAACATATTTAGGATGGACTAGTACTCAATGATATATTGATTTAAGATTGGTCTTGATGAAGTATTTCGCTATGGAGTTGGGCCAAGAGGTTATTAATGTATGCTAGGGAATATGAGGTGGTTCAAGGATAATCTTTTTTTAATGAAAGATAGAATTATAAAATATACAAAGAAAAAAGAAAACATAATATAAACAAGACATATTCAAATGTGCATAAGACATTAGCAAATTTGTACTTCTTTTCATTGAATAGGGTACAATGGATGTTACAAATAACAAGGTTAAGAATGAAGAAACCAGTTAACACATCAACTTGTTTTGCTTAGATTTCTAGACCTCCTACATTGTTGTCTCTCATGCGAAGAGTCAAATATCTATATATACAATAAAGTTGCAGGGATATTGCAAGAAGATAAATATAGAAGAGTTCATATTGTATAACAATTTGGCCTTCCAGTTGCAAGTAGTTGGACTTTTGATGGTTTACTTTCCTTGTCTACAATCTATAGGTGGAATGTGATGCAAGTGTTATTTGTGCAAAACTATAGACTACATGATTGGAAGTTCCGAGTTGTGTGAACTATTAATGATATCAAATTTGCACATTCCATTTTGTATGTTTTTGAACCAATTTCTGCATTTGATTGTGTAACAAATTTTTACATCAATGTGTGAACTATGTCAATCATATGAAAGACTATAGATACATGTACAATTGCATCAACTATTACTTGCATGGTAGCATGAGATGCCACAAGTATTTGTGTGTGATACATAAAATACTAGCGTACCCAATATTTTCACGTACCCAATATTTTCTAGAGATTGTAATAACCATGCTTATATTAGAACACCTTTAGAATTGATAGTAGTGATACACTAGGGATGATGGTATGTGTTGGGGGGTGATAGAAATGACCAAGGAAAAGCAGACCAAAGCTTCCATGAAAGATGGTTTTCTAACCAAATCGATATTCCTCATATAGAAAAGAGGTGTACAATTAAACATTAAGCAGAAGGCAAGCTCCAAATTGTTCATCCCTTCGAGCTGGTCAAAGAAAGAGAATAAGAGAATAAGAATTGTTCATCTCAATTTGGTTGAGTTATAATGTGATATGAGGAGAATAAGAATGGTTCATCTCAAATTGTTTGAGTTGATATAGAAGGCATTTTCATTGATAATTTACTTTTTGCAGTAACACAAGATGGGAGTTCTAGTTATACCCGTTGGAATTCTTAGACTAACTCTATAGTTATGGTGGGGAATAAAGGATTGAGATCAACCGACAAGTAATCGATGATCTTTTGAATAACCACGTTTTGACGCTTAGAATAAAAATAAAGTGGAAAATAATTGAAAATTCTGAAAGGAGAGCACTCTGATTGAAAAGACTACTCCATTTCCATGATGTAAGATTGTACTGGAAAGTTTATATTTTAAAACCACTGTACATCAAATGTTTCTGACAAGGAAATTACATTTTGAATTACTGTACATTTCAATTGCATCTTGACTGAAGGAAAGGCCCATCATTAATTTATATTCTTACACTCCTTGTACAATGAATTTGCTTGGTAAATTCTCATTGTTTCGGTACTGTAGAAATATTTTTTCGCGGAGATATTGACCATTCATAGTTTTAGCTTTGAGATTTTTTTGTAAGAATATTTACCTGTCATGGCCTCAGTCGGATATGTTATAAATGTTAGTTTTTTGAAGACTAAATTTAAAATTAAGAAACTTCTATTTCAAATAGATGTTTCTACTTCTAATTAAGAAACATTTAATTTGAATAGAAGCTTCTAGTATTATTTAGAAACTTCTCATTTGAGCAACTTCTCATTCAAAAGTTTTCCCACTTTTATAAATATGTCAATATTGATCACTTCTCTATGTTGTTGTTGAGAAGAATGATTATTCTTCATATTGAGCTCTTGATGTAAAAAGATTTTTTGTGATAATAAAAGCTATTGATCTTGCCCCATCGTTTTTCCACGTAATCTTTGTGTTCTTCACAATATCTTATTTTGCTGTCTATTTTATTTACTGTGTTTACTTTTATTGTTGCTGTTATTATTATTATTCTTGCTTAAATTTCATAACAACTCGTATCAGAGTGCCAAATTGCTGGAAGTTTTGGTGTGTGTAGGTTTTTTTTGTTGAGCAGCATGGAGGTCACAACGAGTGGCATGGAGAAGTTAAATGGGGCTAATTTTTCCCTATGGAAATTCCAAATGGAGGATATATTGATTCTGAAGGATTAGTATTTGCCAATCGAAGGAATATCAAAGAAACCCACATCGATGACAGATGAAGATTGGAAAAAATTAAATAGAAAGGCGGTTGCAACCATCCGTCAATATTTGGCTAAAGATGTGTATTTTAATGTTTCCAAAGAGAAGACAACAACACAACTATGGAAAAAGCTTCATGATCTATATGAGAAGAACACAACATCAAATAAAGTTTTTCTGATGAAAAAATTATACAATCTCAAGATGAAGGAGGGTGCTTTAGTAGCAGAACATTTAAATGAGTTCAACATAATTACTAGTCAGCTTGCCTCTGTTAAAATCACTTTGGATGATGAGATTAGAGCCATCTTATTAATGTGTTCAATGTCAGACAGTTGGGAGAACCTGATCATAGCTATTAGCACTTCAACACTTGGAGAAACTCTAAAGTTTGATGATGTTAGTAGCAATTTAATGAATGAGGAGCTGCGGCATAAATCAATGACAAAGAACCAGGGAGGAGAAGCCTTAGTCCTAGTTGATCGCGGTAGAAAATTTGATTGGAATCGACAAGGGCATTCAAAGTCAAGAGGAAGATCAAAATCAGGAAGAGGCAAAATCACCTATTATCATTGTGGCAAATTGGGACACATTAAAATAGAATGTCGAATCTGGAAGCGAGAGCAAAAGGAGCAAAAACTAGCAAGTGCAAATGAAGATACTACGGCTGTTGCATCAAATGGTGAGGTATTAATTATTGTTTCATATGAGGATGCATGCCTTTGTACTTCTAATCATGATATTGATTGGATTTTAGATTCTAGAGCCTCATACCATGCTACCCCAAGCAGAGAAAATTTTGTTTCTTATAAATCTGGTAATTTGGGTAAGGTTCGCTTGGGTAATAATAATTTATGTAATATTGAGGGAGTGGGCGATGTTTTAATAAAAACAGAAGATGGTTGTAGTTTATTGCTTAAACAGGTCAGGCATGTACTAGAGCTTGGAATGAATCTAATTTCAACTAGAAAGCTAGATGATGAAGGCTACCATATAGTATTTGGCAAGGGATGCTGGAAAATCATAAAGGGTTTGCTAGTTGTTGCAAAGGGGCAGAAAACAAGCACTCTTTATACATTAAAATCAAAGTTGCAGAAGTTAGATATTGCTATTGTTGCAGAGGAGCCTGCAACAAATTTATGGCACAAAAGACTTGGACACATGAGAGAAAGAGGCCTGAAAATACTTGTTGAGAAAAACCTTTTGCCTGGAATAAAAGGTACTGAATTTAAATTTTGTGAACACTAGATTATGGGTAGACAAAAAAAAGTGTCATTTTAAAGGAATAATTCAAAAAGGGATACAAAAATATTAGATTTGGTGCATTTTGATGTTTGTGGCCCGTTTAATATAAAATCTCAAGGTGGGGCTGCTTATTTTGTTACTTTTATTGATGATGCGTCGAAAAAGGTGTGGGCTTTCTCTATTAAGAGTAAGGATCAAGTTGTAGATGTTTTTTAGAAATTTCATATGGCTGTTGAAAGGGAAACTAACAAACTATTGAGATGTATTAGAACAGATAATGGTGGGGAGTATTGCTCGAAAGCCTTCGAAGAATATTGCAATAAACATGGGATAAAGCATGTAAAAATAGTTCCTCTCACTCCACAACAAAATGGAATAGTTGAGAGAATGAATCAGACAATACTGGAGAAGGTGAGAAGTATGCTTTCAAATTTTGGTTTGCCTAAACATTTTTGGGTAGAGGCTGTCTGAACTGCTTGTTACTTAATAAACCACTCTCCCACAACTTCATTAGATGGAGGCATTCCCGAAAAGGTATGGAATGGTAAGGAGTTATATTATTCTCATTTGAAAGTTTTTGGTTGTGAAGCTTATGTGCACATTCCTAAAGAACAAAGGTCTAAGTTGGATGAAAAATCATTGAAATGCATTTTCTTAGGATATGCTGACAATGAGCTAGGTTATCGGTTGTGGGATCCTCTAAAGAAAAGAATTATCAGAAGTAGGGATGCTATTTTTAATGAAGGAAAAATGTTTAAAAATACTGACAAAAGTGTGGAGATGTAGAAATTTGTTGAAATTACAGGACAACAAGAGGAACAACAAGAAAATCTACCACCATTACAAGAAGCCACTGCTGGAAATAATGACCAACCATTACAACATAATGGAAATGAGGAACAACAAAAAGTAGAAACTGTGCAAGAGCCATTACAAGAGATTCTAGTTCATAGATCTGCTAGGCCTCAAAAGGTTTCACAGAGATATCCTCCCTTAGATTATCTTTTATTAATTGATGAAGGTGAACCTAGTTGTTTTCAGGAAGCTTGTCAAGATGAGCATAGTAAAGAATGGAAGAAAGCAATGGAGGATGAAATGGACTCTTTGCAAGAAAATAGAAATTGGGAGTTGGTAAAACTTCCAAAAGGAAGAAAAGATCTACAAAACAAATGGGTGTACAAGATCAAACATGAGGGTGATAAGAAGAAGAGATACAAAGCATGGCTAGTCATGAAGGGATTTGCTCAGAAAGAAGGTATTGACTTCACTGAAATTTTTTCACCTGTTGTCAAAATGTCATCCATTAGAGTTATTCTTGGTCTTGTTGTTGCTCTAGATTTGGAATGTGAACAGTTAGATGTAAATACTACCTTCCTTCATGGAGAATTGGAAGAGGAAATTTATATGGAGCAGCCAAAAGGTTTCAAAATAAAAGGTAAAGATAACTTAGTTTGCAGGTTGAAGAAGAGCCTCTATGGGTTGAAGCAGGCACCTTGCCAGTGGTATAAGAAATTTGATTCATTTATGTTGGAGCATGGTTTTAATCTATGTTCCACCGGCATCGGGGATGGGGGGATGATGGGACGAGGGGATGTCGGGATGGGGGGACAAAGGGGTCTCAATTTCGGGATGGCGGGGGGACGGCAACGAGGGGGCGAGGGGGGCGGAGGGGGTGTATATACTATATACTAGACATATGGTACTTAAAATGCTAGTTATGAAAAGATGTATAAGACTATTAAGAAGTAAAATAGCAAAATTGAAATACTAAATTAGTAAATAGTAAATACTTGAACATTGAACATTGAATATTGAAGTTTTCAATATTGAATTACTAATTAGAAATTAGAATAGTAATACTCAATACTACAATGTAACAATTGTTGAATCAGAAAATGAAAGATTTCTATTATATGATATCAAAAATATCTGATCATAAAGATGATTACAATGGGTAGCATGATATCAAAACAAGTACAAAATCAAAATGTCAAAATGACAAAATGTAGTGAAGGAGGCAGAGGCCTCTAATCATCCCTCGGGAGGTTGGAAAACTCCTCATCACTAGGACCACTAGACTCCTCAAGGTCAAGATCCGCCAAAGGAACACCAACCAACCCTATATTTGAAGCATCCTCATCCTCATCAATCTACATGATGGCTCCTCTGGCTCTACATCCCATCATGCTACTGGGCTTTCCTTGTACACATGTGTCCTGCGGTCAGTGATACGCAAGACACTATGTACATCCACTAGCTTCTCTGCTCTCCTAGAGGTAAGTCTATTCCTCTTAAGAGAGTGGATGAAGCTATAAGTAGACCAGTTCCTCTCAGAAGCTGAAGAACTAGAAACCTAGGATAGAAAACAAATGGCTAGTGTGGTAGTCAGTGATCTCGGTCCATGACAAGTCCACCACAAAATCGGATCCTTATGTGCCATAGTTCTTATGACTGCCTTTGTTGCAGCCTTATAACCCCTAAGAGTAGAAAATTTCGTCCACTTAGTGCGAATGTTGCCAGCAACTTCAACATCATACATCCTATCAATGCACCTAAAGAACCCTTCCTTCACCTCATCATCCTAAATCAGTGTAACTCTACCAGGCCTAGGCATGTACCACTTCAGATTCAATGCATAAGCAACCATGTGCAAGGGAGTGTTTAGGTTGTCCCATCTACGCTGAATAATAGGCTGAATGTAAACATTGTAGAATGCTAAAGTGGGGTCCTTCTCTCGCACAACTACCCTCATCTGACCAAGCATAGAATCAATGCACTCATACTCCTCCCCAAGGTTAGGTGCATCCCCATCCCCATATCTGATGACCTGTACAACTGGTGTAATGATGGCGACAATATATTTTGCATCATGCCAAAATGCATCACTCTTCACTATCTCCTTCACCCTCTTCCCCTGCTCTATCCTGGTCCCATCCCAACGATTCCATTCTTGTGTCATAACCATGAGTTGCACTGGGTCTTGCAACTCAAGCATTCTCTCCAAAAGAATTAAATAGGATGCATATCTGGTCTCAACTAGTTTCAAGAACTCCTTCTTCGTGAAGCTCCTGAAGATTGCATGTGAAGTGTGGTGGTTGCAGATATACATCTGCACATCTCTAGCATTGCTGACCACTCCTCTAATCCACTCAATCTTCCCCATGTCCTTGAGTGCATTGTTCATGGCATGCACACAACATGGAGTCCACCAAATGTGTCTGTATGCTTCCTCAATAAGCCTCCCTGCAGCTCTGCAAACATGTGCTGCATCTGTCACTACTTGGACCACATTTTGTGGCCCAATCTCCTCAATAGCTGCCTGAAGGATCTCAAACTGAAAATCAGCATCTTTTCGATGCCCTGAACAACCAACCACCCTGAGAAAGAATGTGCCCTTTGAGCATGTAACTATGACATTGATGAGTGGATGATGCCTAATGTCCGTCCACCCATCCATAACTATGCTACATCTAGACTCCTCCCAACATGCCCTCATCATCTCCATCAATGAATTGATCTTGGCATAGTTGTTATCCAAGATCGTGGTCCTCAATTTGTGCTCACCTGGTGGCACATATGATGGTCTTCCCTTCACCACCATCAAAATCATCTCCTTATAATAAGGAGATCGAGCTATATGGAATGGGATTCCATTGGAAAAAAGAACTTGCTAATGTAATCATCTATCTGATCCCTCAAGTGCACATTAAATAAATTAGCTATGGGGTTAGGATTGTTAGGGTTAGAAAGGCAGATATCTAACAATTAAATGTAGATTTAAATAATAAACAGAGAAACTAAAAACACAAAGAATAAATTATAACACAGAGAATTTAACGTGGTTCACCCAATCCAGAATACATCCATCAAACCATAGCCATCCAATGATTTTATTATCTAGTGCAAAAAACTATTACAATGTTGCGAATAATTGTATTTTTCATTATACTGTAACACCCATCCGAACCCCTTTTTAACAAGCTTAAAAGTTTCTAGATTTTGGGCTCTATAAAATTGGATTTTTCCTTTTTCGTTGATTTTTCCCTTTTTCGGTGGTAACGCGAAAAAGTAGGAGGAAAATTTTTCTCGAGGGCTGCCGCCCCTGAACCCCTACCAGGGGGCCGGCCTGATCCTGAACCCTGACAAGGATACATGCCGGGGTGTACAATATACCATGGGCTATACAGTATAGCATGATCAGTCACCACATACCAACAAGGCTGACTTTGCATGTTGCGTTTCCCCTTGCCTTGTTGTGATTCAACCATAGTGCTATAAGTGGATGATGGTCCTGAAGTTGACCCTGACAATGTTCCTGCTCTCTGATGCAATGTAGGAGTAGAAATATGTGGCTACCTCTACATTTGCTACTCCTGAATATGCTGAATAGTCTGAATATGTTGCCTACCAAACAAGGTAGTAGGAATTGGAATTGCCATGTCATCTGGAACACCCCAAAGCTTGTTAAACTCAATTATGTATTTCAAATTTTTAGCTTTCTTCAAAAAATCACATGCTCCCACACCTTTTCCTGGCCAAAAGAGGAAGTGTGCATTAACTCTGGTGATGCTCCCAAACCAATCATCACCACAAATGTTGCATTTCCATTTCCTCATACCACCAGTTGATGACGTTGGGGCTGTTATTCTTGTTGCAAACTATTTGAGAGGAGATTTGGGATCATAAGGACCCCTAGCTCACTTTGCCAAAAGCTGGGAAGGGCAATCAGTAGAAACTGGTGCACTAGCTATGGAACTAGTTTTCCCTTTCGGATTTGACCCATGCTCACCCCCCTCATTGAGCTCATCCTCATGCTCAAGTTCATATTATGATTGGCTTGCACTATGAGAATCAGTTTCCATCTCATCCTCACTCATTTCATGACTATGGGAGCTCATTTTGACACTGCATTTCACAAAATGAAAAAAAATTCAATAAACACATAGTTTCAGCCTATACCCTACTTTAAAATTAAAAAAATAAAACTCAATACTTTAAATTTCTCAACAAATTTTAAATTGCAAAACAAAATCTAAGATTCTAAATTAATTTAGAAAATGGAACAACAAGAAATGAAATAAGAAAAATTAAAAAATGAAACAACAAGAAATGAAAAAACATTGAAAATCAGAAAATAAAATAAAAAATCAATTAAAAACCCTACCTTTTGCTTGAAAAATCTCTTCAACAAGGTGAAGAATCTTCCTCCTCTTCTTCTTCTTGCTCCTTGACACTCCTTTTTCACTTGCAATCACTCCTTTCACTCCTCCAATCACTCTTTCCTCAGCCTTCGCTCTTCTTCTTCTTCTTGTAGCAAACAAGTAGAAATGCAAATGTCAATAAAAATAAAGATTGGAGGGCCTTTTGAAGGCATGTAAGAGTGTAGATGGGCCCCACATGCCCTTAAGGTTCGAATAGAACCAATATAATATTAAAAAAATGTCTTAAATTTTTGTTTTAAATCACTTTTTGGCTGTTCGCCGTGGGAGACACCTGGGCGTCCCCAAGATGCTCGAGGGATGCCTAGGCATCTCCCTCGGTGTCTCAAAGACACCGAGACGTTTCCGCATCTCCGACGGTGAGCCAAAAAGTGGTGGCACCGCCGAAGATGTGGGAACGCCGTCCCCACATCTTCGGGATGTCCCCATTCCAAAAATGCTAGGGCCCAGGGGGGACGCGTCCCCAGGGTTCATTGGTTTTAATAGACTAGAGACTGATCATTGTGTCTACATTAAGAGATATGACCAGGACAAGTACATTATATTATTGTTATATGTGGATGATATGTTAGTTTTTGGACAAGATAAGAATATGATTAACAAATTGAAGAAGGATTTGGGCAGCTAGTTTGCAATGAAAGATTTGGGTCCAACACAACAAATATTGGCATGAAGGTCATACATGACAGAAAGAAGAAAAAATTGTGGCTGTCACAAGAAAAATATATTGAGAAGGTGCTTGATAGATTTAATATGAAGGATGCCAAGCTAGTTGGCACACCCCTTGCTTCCCATTTCAAATTGAATTTCGATTCATGCCCTTGTGATGACTAGGAGAAGGAAGAAATGAAAAATATTCCTTATGCTTCAACAGTTGGTAGCTTAATGTATGTCATGGTATGCACATGGCCAAGAATTGCACATTTAGTGGGAGTAGTCAGCAGGTTTCTTGCCAATCTAGGCAAACAACACTGGCAAGTAGTGAAATGGATGTTAAGATACCTTAAGGGTACTAGTCATTACTGTTTATGTTTTGGTCATATTGATATGGTTCTTGAAGGTTTTATAGATGTAGATATGGCTAAAGATGTGGACACTAGAAATTCCACCACCTATTATATATACATTTGCAGTAACAAGGTTTCTGGGTATCTATAGGCTACAAAAAAATAGTAGCTCTCCACAATAGAGGCAGAATACATAGCTGCAACTAAAGGTGCTTGATAGATTTAATATGAAGGATGCCAAGCTAGTTGGCACACCCCTTGCTTCCCATTTCAAATTGAATTTCGATTCATGCCCTTGTGATGACTAGGAGAAGGAAGAAATGAAAAATATTCCTTATGCTTCAACAGTTGGTAGCTTAATGTATGTCATGGTATGCACATGGCCAAGAATTGCACATTTAGTGGGAGTAGTCAGCAGGTTTCTTGCCAATCTAGGCAAACAACACTGGCAAGTAGTGAAATGGATGTTAAGATACCTTAAGGGTACTAGTCATTACTGTTTATGTTTTGGTCATATTGATATGGTTCTTGAAGGTTTTATAGATGTAGATATGGCTAAAGATGTGGACACTAGAAATTCCACCACTGGTTATATATATACATTTGCAGGTGCAACAGTGTCTTGGGTATCTAGGCTACAAAAAATAGTAGCTCTCTCCACAATAGAGGCAGAATACATAGCTGCAACTAAAGTGTGCAAAGAGATATTGTGGATACAATGATTCATTGGAGAGTTAGGCATAAAACAAGACAAGTATGTGCTATATTGTGATAGTCAGAGTGCCATTCACTTGGCGAAAAAACCAACTTTTCACTCATGAACCAAACACATTGGATTAGGCAGGTGTTGGAGGGAAGGAAAGCTACACTTGGAAAAGATCCATACAACTAAGAACCCTACGGATGTGTTTACAAAAATACTGCCAAGAGCCAAGCAAGAGTTATGTAGGAGGTTGGCAGGCCTGCAGATGACTTGATGCACAAGCTTGGGCAAGGATCAATAGCAAAAAGGATCATCTACAATTGATGTTTGTTATCTTGGAGCCTTGCATACAGCTTCAAGTGGGAGAATGTTAGTTGTGAAGGATAAATTTAGCTTCAAGTGGGAGAATGTTAGTTATTTGAAGACTAAATTTAAAATTAAGAAACTTCTATTTCAAATAGATGTTTCTACTTCTAATTAAGAAATATCTAATTCAAATAGAATCTTCTAGTATTATTTAGAAACTTCTCATTCGAGCAACTTCTCATTCGAAAGCTTTCCCGCTTTTATAAATATGCCAATATTGATCTCTTCTTTGTGTTGTTGTTAAGAAGAATGATTATTCTTCATATTGAGCTCCTGATGTAAAAAGATTTTTTGTGATAATAAAAGCTATTGATCCTTGCCCCGTGGTTTTTTCTCCACATTGGAGGTTTTCCACGTAATCTTTGTGTTCTTCACAATATCTTATTTTGTTGTCAATTTTATTTATTGTGTTTACTTTTATTGCTGCTGTTATTATTATTATTTTGGCTTAAATTTCATAACAATAAATACCTGTCAGATGGATATTTAGGGCAGAACATCTACTTGTGGTAACTTTAGTCAGATTTTCTATAAATACTTGTCAGCTGAGATGGGATTGTAGTGGAAGGTCTTTTATATGTAATTTTGTGAATAGTGAAGTGAATTTATGGATAGATTAACAAAAAGGAAAGTTTGAAATTTTTCATGATCAATTTTTATTATGTGCAATGGATTGCTAGTGTAGAAGTGATCTAGGTCAGGTCTATGAGTATGGAAGTGATTTTCAATTATGAAAAATAAAAAAATTAATGTAGTGCTTTGATTAGGTATGATATATAGATTGCTTCCTTTAATTCATCATGTAAGAAAGTTATCTTAATATCAAATGTAATAAAACAAGATAACAATAATCTATGGATGGTTGCTTAGTAATTGAAGATAAATCTAATCAAAATCAATTCCCTCAACTTGGAAATATCCTTTTGTAACTAATCAAGATTTGTAGTTTTCACTTGTATCATTATAATTAAACTTCTTGAAAACCCATTTACATCCAATAAGTTTCTAACTCTTAATCAACTAAACCAAATCCCATGTGTTATTCTTTTCATTACAATTTATCAAACTATTCTTACACAATGAGTTTTGATGCTGATTTCTAGAACATTTTATTGAATATTTAATGAACTAGTTCTTTGAATCTTAATTTCAATTTAGTTTAATAATCTCAACTTCTTGATAAATTAATCAAATCACTATCATCTTTTGATCTGACTCCAAGATTCTTTACTTTCAAGAACTCTATAAATAAGGTCTTCCTTCCAATAAAGCGAGCTATAGAACCCAATAATTACAATGCCATTACATGATCATGCATAGGTTGCAAGTATCCAAAAAAAAAAAAAATTACAGTATAATTTATCAATTGGACAGTAATCTTTTTTTTTCCCTTTGATGGTATCTCTTATTTTTTCTATAGTATCTTGGTCAGTTTTAGGGCCTTGAAGAAATTGACAATTTCTTCCAATAACCATAAATGTTCATTGCAATTTTGTAAGTGGTTCTTTGAAATCTTTCAAACCTTGGGAGAGTATTTGGATCAGCCCAGAATAAAAAATATCCTGTGTTATAATCGATGGCCATAATGCTCAAAGATTACAATTTTCTTGGCATTTGTGCTAGTCAAATGCATTGTCATGTTCGTACTCTTCCTGGCAGACACTACATTTCACTTTCCAAAGTATTCAGATCAGCAACTCCTACATCTAACGAAAATAGAACTCTCATCATACACTTTGAAACCTACTATCAATTCACTCCACCAATACTAAAAGCTCCTTATATGACATGCATGTTTTTATATCAATCTACATGTTTTATGTTGTTCATACTGATTTATCTAATCAAAAAACAAATTTTCCTTTTAACATCAATACTTGCTCATGGCTAGATAGGAAAATTCACTGCCAACAATTCACCATCAACAAATTGTTGGTGATGAATTGTTGGAGGTGAATTTGTTGACAGTGAATTGTTGGAAGTGAATTTGCCTTAAGCCCTTGCTCATATGTTAATTCTTCATCTTGTTCAATATGTTCTAATCCAAGAGTACTTCTGCTAATCCTTCCATAGCATGTTTAGTATGTCTATTGACTTTAATGGACAGAGATCCGAAAGCCCTGTATCCATTAATTTCAAAAATGGGAAACCACAGACATTTCAAAAAGAGCATTAGTTTGGAAGACTACCTTTATTCCTTATCTTTGATGCCACTGGTTGTAACAATAGGGACCTTGATACTACCTCCAATTCTAGTAGGATAACAAATGATTCTTTCCTCCCGATTTATCTCTCCAGAACCCAAATGAGAACCATGCCTACCAACAATAATGGGCATTGCATTCCTCCTACTAGGAGAATCATCCATGATGGTACCCAATGTGGTCATATTCAGAATAAGAACAAACATTTCTCCATTAAAATCTCTGAAAATAGCAGAAAGTTAATCGATTGGCCTTCAAACAGCAAGAATGGTCATATGAATTCAGCAAATAATAGAATGGACCCCATGAAAAAGTCATTGTAATATACAATGAACGAATCCCTAAAATCCCCGTGCTTGATTTAAGAGCCTCATAAAATTTAGCACAAGCATCGACATATCGTAGTTGTTTCTGAACCATCCAAACTACCAATGCGGAATTTACACCTATGCCGGGGATTTGGAAGTTCTATAACCATCACTCTACCAACACTTTTTTAATTGGTTTTAAAATGAGCTTTTACATCTGTAAGATAATCTTGTTTGTGTTATATTCCCTAGATTTTATGATGATTCCAGTAATCAGTGATGCCATATTAAATTCTCAACTATCTTCTCATAACTGTTCAGTATCATGGCATCTCGGGTTTCTAGAAGGTCAACATGCAATAGCAAAGACTTGAGCTTTCACGAATTTAGATATGCAGGCTTGGCATCTCATGGACTTTGAATATGCTTTTTGGGGTTTTTATTGTAGACCTGTGCATAGATTGTAGTGGACAAAGAATATGCTGCTGTTAAGGCAATTTTCACTTTAAGGGTTAGACCTGAATATAACAAGGAGCAACTGGAAGCTCCACTTGTCTTGGCCCCATAATCTCCACCACTTCAACCTCAAATACTATCATTGTCTGGTCACATCCCCAGTGCTTTACAAAACCTCACCTTTCTCTCCTATTTTTAATTTAGTTTTGAACCATTTTAATTCCATAGTGCCATTGTGATTGGGAAATAAGTGGATTATTTTAGTGTTCATTAATTTTTTACGATAGATTATAGCTTATTAGGTATATTTCTCTTCAATCCATTCTGATTGATTGTAAATTTTAATAGCTTGGAGAGTGTCTTCAATACTTTAGGAATAATTTTAGGGTTATTGGAAGAGAGTACTTAAGTTTTCACCTTGGAAAGGCTGCTAAGATTATTAGGAATGAGGCCACTAAAATTGTTGTCATTGATGTCAAGATAAGTCAAGTTGGTGCATTTAGTAAGCTACTGACATGGAAGCGAGGTTGAGGTTCAAGAAAATCCAAATGATATTGTGTACATAAAAATTGGAGCGTACAAGAACTAGTTAAACTCAGTTAACCTATCCTACTCACAATGTATGCAACACTCCAATTAATCATAAGTGTTAGTTAAAAACATTGATGAAAATATACAAATAGATCAGCAATACCAACCCTTACAATACCAAGCTATGTTGATTATGCTCCAAGATGGTGATATGTGAATGCCAGGTTACCAACAACATAACATTACATAAGGAGGCAAGATGAGAATGGTTTAGGTTGCATCCAATTTATAGATTTTTGGATGAGGGATTAGATGGCTATGATCAATTTGAGGGATCAAGGGCTCAAATTGGTTGAGAGGATTGGGTTTATGAGGAGAGGGCAAGTGTCTTCACTTGGTTGATGAGGATGAAGGGGTCCAAGGTTCAAGGGGAATTAATGGTTGAGTATTCCTTTGGAGAAAGTGGATGGATGAGATGAAAAGGTGTACTATGGAGTACCTTGTGAATATAAGTAAGTCATTATCCCATGTGACATGTACCAAGGACTGGAAATAGGATGCCATTTAATTGTAATCTTAAACATTATTTATTTTCCTTGCACTTAAGTCCTTAGAATGTGTTCATTAACACTAGGATTAGGAAGAGATTAATATTTGATGAAATAATCATGTTAATTGACATTTGTAATTAATTATAAATGTTAGTAGCATGTGAGGGCATCCATTATGAGTTCCTAAATAATAGGGGCACATGGGGCACCCACATGGTAGGTGACACTCACCTTGAATTTAGTTAACTATTCAAAGTAAGAGATAACACTTTTGAATGCATGTAAAGATCCTAGGAGTTATGGTTTGATGT